>CAUYON010146353.1:0-42538 GCA_963573935.1 Arctocebus calabarensis
GAATTAAAATGACGATTTTGTAATTATACTAAAAACCACTGAAGTGTACACTTCTGAAGGGGAAACAAAGGTCCCCATAAACAGTCTATGAGTTGTGTATCAATAAAGCTATTATTTTAAAAAACCCAGACCTGCCTCTAATATTTTCTTTTTCTTTCTTTTTCTTTTTTTTTTTTTTTTGAGACAGAGCCTCAAGCTGTCACCCTGGATAGTGTGCTGTGGCATCACAGCTCACAGCAATCTCCAATTCCTGGGCTCAAGCGAGTCTCTTGCCTCTGCCTCCCAAGTAGCTGGGATTAAAGGCATCCGCCACAACACCTGGCCATTTTTTTTGGTTACAGGTGTCGTTGTTTGGCGGGCCCGGGCTGGATTCAAACCCACCAGCTCAGGTGTGCGTGGCTGGCACCTTAGCTCGTTGAGCCACAGGCGCCAAACCAGCCTCTAATATTTTCAAGGGTACAAATGAAGACTCACACACCATATGCCTAAATATTTAAAAATCAAGCAAACCAACTGTTAAATAATGTTCTCATCTCTTCCCTTGACAGACATACCTTCATAGTGGCAAAATTGAAAACGTTGTGATTTTTATGCTCTGGAAAGCTGGTGTAGTTGAGTATTCCATTCATGGGCCCGCTGTGTTTAGACAAGTGATAAAATAAAGATATACATAATTCATAAATTCTTATAGTTTTATTCCATGAAAATGTTCATGCCTTCATTTCACTAAAATCACTAATTTGTGTTCTAGTGACAGTAATGATTCAAAAAGGCTCAAGAAATCAAGCATGGTTTTTCATCCCCAAAGTACATTATAATAAATGTAAATTTTCAACTATATTTATAAAAAATATTTTTCTAAAATATTCAAAATTATTTACTGAGATGAAAAGGTGAAATGCAAATTATAATTATTGTAACATTTGAAATCATCATGTTAAATTAAATCTGAATTTTTATTAATTTTTTTGAAATTGTAAAAGTGTTCAACACTCATTGAGCTGGTAATGTAAAGAATCAGTATCACATTTTGTGCAGGTTCTATCTAAATTCATATATACAAATATAAGAGTAATATGAATTGTTTAAACATTGTAAAAGATTCCCACGCCACTATGGGCTTGGCTGTGGATATTCCATTAATTCCCAAGAACCTCTGGCACCAGGAATTGCTACGTGAAGAAGAGGAAGCAAATGGGTCCTGTTGAGAAAAGGCTTTGGCTTGCAAGATTCTATTGTGCTCATGCTTTCTGAAGAAGATTTGGCCAGTTAATAGTTTGTCTCTCAGATAAGCATTTCCACTGCTCATATCTTCCCTGTCCTCGGAAGCAGAATCCATCTCTCAGGTCAGCAGCACGCAACCCACCAGCCTTCCCAGCGTTCACACTCAGACCACTGTTGGTATCTAGGACCTAGAGCAAGGAGAGGGGAGAGCCATCCCACAGGGCCTGAACGGTGCCAGTCATGGGTCAGGGCATGGGCGCCTCGTCCCCTTGTCTGCAAATGGGACTGATAGAAACTGCAGAGATTTCATGGGTCACCCATTCCAATGGATTCATTCTCACAAACACTTCCACGTGGCAGGTGCCCATTCTGTACAGCTTTTTTTAACTACAGCCGGGAAGACTCCCCCAATACCCATTTCTCTGGCTTGAACATTCTGAACCTTTGTGGTCATTGCCCATGCCTGCACCCACCCCCATATACGGAACGCAGTCCTCACTTCCTACCTGGCTCCTCTGTCTCCTCTCTGCCACCCCTGGCAGGGGCTAAGCCAGCCAGGCCTTTGCATGTGCTGCTTCAACTCTCTGGAACCTTCTTTCCTCTCTTTACCTGGCTCCCTTTGGCTCTTGCTTCTCCCTGGCTCTGCTTATCTAGGCCCTCCCCTCCCTGGGCTCACCTAAGTGTAAGCAGCTCTTGGAAGGCAGGGCTGCCTGGCTCAAAGCCCTATTCCAGCACAGGGCCTCAGCGTGTTAGCCAAGTTGACTAAGCAAGTGGGTACTCCTATTTGACGGGACCAGGAGAGGAGAAGAGACTAGTATTCTCCATATACTACATTTTTCTCTAGTGTAATATCTCTGGGGAACAAGTGAGGGTCATCCCAGAGCAGTCTGGGGAGCAGTCAGGGCCAGGGGGGTGACACCGTGTAGTCTGCTTGTGATCTGGAGAGCCGAGGTCAGAAGGCCCTGGGAACAGGGTCCTGATTGCCTGGTTCACCATAAGCCCTTTGATTCCCTCCCTTCCGTGAGCTCTCCAGCCTCCCCTGCCTCCCAGCCCCCAGCACAACTGCACAGAGCAGTTGAGACTCAGTGGGCCCCAGGGCTACCCGGTTCCACAAGGATACTCTCCTTCTCTGTACTGTTCTGTGACCAAGAGATAAAATGATCAAGCGAGTTCCCTAAAACTGAGGTCAAACCCTACCTCACCACCTACAAGCGGTGTGACCCATTCTGAGCTTCAGTTTTCCTCATCTGTAAAATTTGGACAGGGGTCTATCTCATAGCATTTCTATAAGGATTAAATGATAATGTTTTATAGAGAGGGTATAGAAAACCCTTAATATTATATATATTTCCTCTCCTCACATAGCATGGACTCTGGAGGTGAGCTGCCCAGGGCCGTTAAGCTGGCTTGAAGATGTCTTCAGTTTTTCTGTCTACCAGCCTTAGATGGTGACTTTCAACCGCATGCTGCCACAGTGGCTGCCATACTCCAGGCATCATGTCTAGGTTTTTGTCCAGATAAAGGGAAGCTGGAGCCCCAAAGAACCCTATTAAAAAAGTAAAACATCTCCTGAAACCCCACACAAATTCAGTTTATACCTCATGGGTCAGAGGAAGCTGGGCAACTGGAGAATGTGACTAGCTCAGACCAGCCTTAATCTATTTGTGGAGATGGGAGTTATGGCAACCCCATACAAAGCTGGAGGATAAGCAGCCAGCAAGGAGGGAGGCAAAGGGGGTTTGGTAGGCAATCAACATGTTTGTACAGTCACACAATGGAGGGGTGTGGAGCTTACTGTCCCCCATCCAGAGACGGGAAATGACTTGCCCAGGATCACACAGCAAAGCAGAGGGAGGACTAGAACCCAGGCTTTCTAAGGTCATAGGCAGAACTCTTCCTTCCAGCCCCCAACAGGTTGTGTCTCCTTGATTGGCACGCCCCCTTAGAGGACTAGAGGCTGCGTACCTTCAAGCCTCCTGCACCTAGAACCTTTCAGGAGGGGAGACACTGGCCAGAGTGGAAGGAGAAAAAGGTCTTCCCCCTTGTGACTGGCCCCAGGGCAGAGCCAACCCCTAAGTTGGCTAGCTGGCAGGCAACTAATTACCCTTGTCACCCACTCACTTCTGGGAGAGACAGCTATATAATCTGCCTGTCCACTGAGGAGAAGGGGAGACAGGCATCCCCTGCTAAAGCTGACATTTGGCAGACAGGGTGACAGGACCATGATGAGGGAGGGATTGCTGGGGGACCAGCTGGTGTGCAGATGGACAAGTGAGAAAAGAGAGTGGGGCCAGGGGCTGGGTGAGGAGGCTAGGCACCATGGCACCATCCAGATGGGTAAACTGAGGCAAGACCCAGCTAAGCCACCAACCCCCAGGAGGAGAGACTGAGCTCATGGTTAGTACTTCTCTTGTGGATGGGTCTCCTGGGAGTTGTTCCTGGAAGGCTCTAGTGAGGGACTCCTGTCCCAGGGTCAAGGGTCAGGGTCAAGGCACGTTTCAAGCTGAATCTTGAAGGACAGCTAAGGATTCTGGAAGCAAAGAAGGGAAGGGAAGTCATCCAGGACAGAGGGACAGCCTGAGCAAAGGCACAGAGACTTGCCAACCAGCCAGGGTCAGCTCTGCAGCGACCTTCAGTGCAGGGCAGAGGGAGGAACAGAGTGGGCACCATCTACACAGTGCCTGCTGTAAGCTGTGTGCTTTTCATTCCTTATTTCCCAAAACCCTCCAGCAGCCGCAAGATGAAGAGATTTTACATTTTGCAAGTGAAGGGCCGAGGGTCCGAAGTCACACTGCCAGCAAGCGACAGAGGCAGGTTCAAGCTCAGGTCTGCCTCACTTCTGAGTCTGTGCCCTGACCCTGCACACAGCCAGGCTCCTCTGCAGCTGGAGGGTGGGTGAGGAGCAGATAGCACAGCCCTCTAGTGCCTGACAAAGGAGCCTGGCCTTCCAGAGTGGGGCAGCCACCAAAGGTCTGAACAGGAGGAAGACGGCATGATGGGTTTGTGTTTAAGAGGATCCTTGGTTCTCGGCCGGGCGCAGCGGTGTTCCCTTCCTAAACACTGCCCTGCCCCACACATCTCCTTTGTTTTCCTATTTGCTTCTTCACAGGGACATACAGGAGTGGCTACATCTGTGGGAAGTGAAGTCGAACTACTTGGGCCCCAACCCTTCCCTGCCTTACATCAATGTGTGGCCTCAGGCAAGGTACTCAGCCTTCTGTCCTTAGGTCCCCTCATGCAAAACAGACAACATAAGAGCACCACTTCGTAGATTTGGTGTGGGGATAAAAGGAGTTAGGCACAGAGACGTGGAACAGGGCCAGATGGTGAACGTGCGGGAAAGGCCAGCCGCTATGAACGCAGTCCTGCGTCTCGTGACCATAGAATTATTTGTCAGCTTATTTACACATCTCTATCTCTCGCTTGCTGACCTGTAAGCTCCAGCAGGCCTAGGACCATGTGAATCTCTGTGTTACGGTCCTAGGAATGCTGCAACCAAGTACCACAGAGTGCCATGAAACAACAAGAACTGATTTTGTGACCTTCCTGCAGGCCGGAGGTCAGACAGGTGTCAACAGGGCCACGTTCCTGCCAAAACATACAGGAGAGAGTCCTTCCTTTCCTCCTCTGAGCTTCTGGGAGCTGCCGGCAGTCTTCGGTGTGCCTTGACTTGTCCAGGCATCTCTCCAGTTTGTCTGCCTCTGTTGGCGCTTGGTGTCCCTCTCTGTGTCTGTGCCTTCACGTGGCCATCTTCCCTCTTCTCATAACAACATCATTCATACTGGATCAAGGGCTGCCCCACTTCAGTATAACCTCATCTTAACCTGATGACATCTACAATGTCCCTATTTCCAAATAAGGCCATATTCTCAGGTGCTGGGGGTAAGGACTTTGTCTTGTCCTTTGGAGGATACATAATTCAATCCATAACACTCATCAAAGCATCTCTAGCACCGGCCCAAGAGATGTCTATGGGATGAACAATAAATACAAATAAATGGGTTCGTCTGGGCAAGACTCTGTGTTCCTGAGGCCTAGGCTGGAGCCTGTTCTCCTGAAAGGTTAGTAGAAGGGTTTTAACCTGGATGTATCCCAGGGAATTTGCTCACCCAGCTGTCTGGCCAAGCACCCGTGACAAGAGTCCTCTGGGGGCTGGGTAGGGATGGGGGTGGCTTGGGAGGGATTTGCACCCCTCAGAGGTGCAGGCCTGACTTCTGAGCGCAGGAAAGCTGACAGCATGCTCAGTGCAGCTGCCACTCAGCGCAGACAGGGCAATCCCCAGGGAGACGTCACAGGCAGCCGGGGGCGACTGATAGCTTGGTGACATTGCTAATCTGGGGGCTCAAGCTGCCCGCGCATTAAGCAGTGACGTGCAGCATGGGGTAAAAGGGATCCTGACAAGGAGGGGGCAGTGGATGCTGAATTAGGGGGCAGTGGGTTCTTCCTGCCTGGGGTGAGGATGGGAGGGGAAGCTGGGGTCTATAGGGCCCACCTCCTGACCCCCCTGCCCTATAGCTCCTGGCCCCTGCTGACAAGTCTCCAGCATCCAGTGGCCAGCCCAGCTGAGCTCCAAGGCCTGGAACGGGAGGATGGATGGAGGCAGCCGCTGTAAAGGTCAGCGCCCCTTGGGGCCGGGAACATCCATGATGCAAATGTGGAATTTACACTCCTGGAGTGCCCGCTGGCCAGCCTGTCCGCTGTCTGTGCGCCAGCCAGCAGCCTGGGCAGTGAGGGCACGGCAGATGCTCTGGAACCAAGCAGCTCTGGGACTCCTCTGTGCTATGGGCAGCTCCCCAGGGAGGGCCTGGGTGTGGGTGGAAGAGATTCTAGCCCATCCTGCAGGAGCTGGGCTGACTGCCTAGGATTTCCATCACCAGTTCTCTGGCTTTGTGGCTGCAGATCCCAGGCCAGACTTGGGAAGAGCAACTAGACACCAACCCAATCACTTTCCCACCCATCCTGCTTCACCCAGCTTCTTTCCAGAGCCAATTCCAGTCAACAATTTTGCTGATCTTCCCATGAACTTGGGGTCAGGGGAAGACAGGCAGGACCAAGGAGCCCACCTTTGTGTCAGGGGTTTTCCTTTAAAACGTCTAACAACCCTCCTAATGTCATCATCCTACAACTCCAGGAGAGGCCACTGAGGTTCAGAGAAGGGAGTTCCCTCCCAAGATTGCACCTCCAGAGAGAATGGTGGAGCTGGGACTCAAACCCATGTCTCCATTGTCACCTCCGCCACAGGAAACAGACTCTAATCTCTACTCAGCACCTGCTGTTCCTGGAGACCTTCCTCCAAGTTGCCTAGCCTAGCAGACCTCAAGAGATGCCCTCCAAATTCACAGCAGGCACGGAGAGGCACACATCTTCAGCGTGCGCTCATGTGTCTGCAGTATTGTGGTTCTGTGGAGCAAGCACTGGGCCAGGAGTTCCAGGCACCATATCACATCATCCTGCCGAGTGACCTTAGGAGCTTCACATAGTGTCTCTGGGCTGCGGCTGCCCAGTGTGGCTCCCAGGGCTAGTCAGGGGTCTTTTTTAGTCAACTGCTCTGTGTTCCTGGAGACCCCAGGGCCCAGGGCTGAGTCCACCTCCTCTTTGCTCTTCCAGCTCCCACCTGTCTCCAGCAACCACTGTGGAGCTTGACACCCAGTGTGCTTGATACATCTTGTCCTTGCCTGAGTGACAGACCTGCCACTCTGAGTCCCTGGGGACACCATCTGCAGCTTCCTCAAAAGGCTTCCCGGAACAGAAAGCTTCTAGCGCTCAATCTTCATTTTCCTCCCTCCCTCTCTTTACAAACTTACCCTTCTCCATCTTCTCTCTCTCTCTCTTTTTCTCTCCCCGTCCTCCCCCTCCCTCCCTCCTCTTTCCTTTTTTCTCTGGTTTCTTCCTCCATCTCTCTAGCTGTCTCTTTCTTTCTTTCTTTCCTTCCTTCCTTCCTTCCTTCCTTTCTTTCTGAATTTTCTCTCCTTCCTAAGTCTCTCACACTTTCCTTTCTCCCCTTCTTTGACCCTCTGTCTCGGTGGCTTTTCTCTTTCCCTTTACCCACCTCTGTCACTTGTCCTGTCTCTCTCTCTTCGTATCTAATCTGCTGTTTGCCTGTCTCCCCTTCCCTCACTTCCCCCCTTCTCCTTCCCTCTCCCTTTCTCATCCCTTTCTTTCTTTCTCCCCTCTCCCCTGCCCCCTCTCTCTATTATTCCCTGAGACACACACACAGCTCTGCCCTCTGGAGCCCTTCTGCACTGCCCATCACATCATGTCACATCACGTCACACTTGTCTCCTGATCCATCAGAGCCTTTAATCCTGTTGACATTCAGTTAACGAGTTTCTCTGGCTGTTGACAGAACCTCCTGCCCCACCCATGCTGGACAGGCTGGGATCAGAGTTCAGAGCTGCTGCTGGGTCATTTGAGGCCTAGAGAGAAGTGGGGGGAGACCTCTCCTGGCCCAATAGGTGATACTCGGGGAATAGCCCCTCCCCTCCCCTTCCTGGGGTAGAGGCCAGCCCTAGAAGAACCAGCAGGTCTGGAAGGTACTTCAAAGTTTGCAGCAGGCCATGGAAGCAGTGGCCCAGGGAGGCAGGGGAAATGCCAGGGCCACACAGAGAGGTGAGCTCCTGGTTCCTGCCCCAGCACCCTCCTACCCCCACCCCTGGGCTTGGCAGAGGAGAAGCCAGAAATACTGGATGACTGGTTGTGGTTGTGCCAGAGAGACCTGAGGCGTGACTCAGAGAGGAGGGGGACAAACCCAGAGGGATCCTGGCTAAATGTGGACAGGCCTGGGGCTGTGGGTTGCCTAGGGTGGGGAGGCTTTGAGGAGGAAGCAGTTCTGGGGGAGCAGCCTGAGAAAGTTGCTGCTGGGGAATGAACCCTGAGAGCCAAGGGAGGAGATGTGGGTTCTGCCCTCTAGGGATGTGAACCACTGGCTGACCGAGCCCCACCCTGGGGGTCTTTCTCAAGGAGGATGGAGGGGTGTCCATCACCTCACTCCTGAGGATTAAGAGCCCCAGGAAGCCTAGGGTCCCTTGGGGTTGGGAAGGGTGGGTGGGGAGGTCCTCAGCTGCCTGCCGCTAAAAGGTAGCCTGGAATGAGGAGGGTGCCAGGGCTGGAGTCAGATGACCTGGGTTCAAATTCCCAAGCTGCTCTTCGATGATGTCGACCTTAGGAAAGTACCTAACCTCTCTGGGCTTCAGTTTACTTCTGTATAAAATGCAGCAACTGCAATCTGCTTCCAGTTGTTCTTCTGGAGAAATGGGCGTCACATCACATGTAACACGTGCTTGGCACCGTGTGTCCCTGCTCAGTAAACAGCCACCAACTTCATTGCTGTCTTAAAAGTTCTAAACACACTGACATACCCTCATTCAAATATCAGGCGGGCCAAGCCTACAGACTTTGGTAACACACTGCTGGCAGAGCTGCAGGAACAGGCAAATGCAGGCGAGGTGGTGGCGGTGTAGCCTGCCTGGTGTAACCAGCAGGAAGGTTGACTTCATCCCCTCACGACTGCACGTAGCCACGTCCAGCCCCGCCGGTCCCCCCCACTGTGGGAATTTCTCGGTTCCCAGCACACACTGGAAGTGGCGTATGTACAACATTATTTACCGCAACATTTAATGTAATTGCCAAAGACTGGAAATAAGCTAAATGTGCATCAATAAGGGGTCAGTTTAATAATATGTGGTCCCTCTGTACAACGACGTTTTATGTAGCCATAAAATACTATTGAGGAACCTGCTTTCCAAGTGACATAGAAAAATAACCAAGATCTATTTTGAAGGGAAGAAAGCCAGGTACCGAGCAGGATGTGGATGCATTTTAAAAGGATAACAAATGAGAATACATATGCAGGTGACAGTTTGGACCCAGACAACTCCGGGGGAACACACGAGGACTGATGACGATGTTGGAGAGGGAATCCGGGTGGCTGGGGATGGGGGTGGGGGGTCCTTTTCCAGTTCTTGAATTTGGAATCACGTGAGTGTATTAGCCATTCACAATATAAATGTAAATTATTTCTTATTTATTTTTGTATATTTTAAAATGTGCATTATTATTTATGAGACACTCCTAGCTGAGAGTGATCCTCCATGTAAACAGGTCCTAGGGGGTGGAAATGGCATCTAGGAATGCTCAGAAGCTGGGCCCAGGTGTCAGGGTGGTGATGTAAGGTCCCCTAGGAGCCCCAAGCCCACCTCAAAAGCAGAGGTAGATAGGGACTGGGGCTACATTAGCACCTGCTGGACCCTCTATTCCCAGGAAGGATGTGGCGAGCACTGAGGCACCGTGGAAGGCTCCAGACTAGAGGGCAGGCATGACAGGAGGTGTCTTTGCAGAAGACGGCAGGGTGGCGTAGCCTTAGAATAGATATGGAGTTCTTGTGGACAGGTCTGTCTTCATGACACTCTTGCCCTACGTCCTGATGAGGCTGGCACCCAGGCGGGAGTACGTGGGTGCTCATAGTCAGGGGAGGGTCTTTGGGTTGAAGTCACTACTGTCTCTCATGGGGGGACGGGTGAACATTCTATATCCTCCCAAAGGCCACTCCTCTCCCCTGGGAATTCTGACCCCACGGTACCCGAAGTGTTCAGAATTCCACCAGGGGAAGGTCCCCTCACCGTTGGGCACCTGTTGTGCACATGTGCTCTCCCTCCCAATGGCACGGGAGCCTGGGGCAGCCAGGACACCCTCTCACAGGCCCATCCTCCTTGGAGGGTGTACCATGCCAGCACCTGCCTCTGGAGAGCAGGCTCACAGGCTGTCACTGTCCCTACTCCCTGGCTGGATCCCCCTTCCCACTGCCAGGGTCTAGTTGGCCCCCACACCAGAGTGCCTACAGCACCCAGGTGGGCGTGGCAGCATCACTGGCATCCATGCGGGGTGGCAGGAGCTCTGCTGCCAGGAGACGGTCTCCCTGGATTCTGATTCTTGAGGCGGCAACAATGCAGAGGAGGGAAGGTGCTGCCCACCCCCTCCTGGAGGGGGATGGTTGGTGCTGGGCTCCCAGAAAAGGGATAAGGCCCCTCTGCTAACACTGGTCACTGGTCAGTCAGGACCCCTTCCTGGCCCTTTGTGTTGGTAGAGCCAGAGAGAGGCACTGATCATAGGGACAAGGGACAAGGGCCTCAGGTGCTGGATTTTCCTGCGTTGCCAACACTAGAAGGTCTTCACTAAGCTTCACAAGGGGAGAGGGGGGCCTCCCTACACCTGTCACCAAAGGTGGTTATGGATCTACTGTGTGCCACAATCTTCATACATACTTAAACTTCATGAGAAGCTGGATAAATATCTTTATTTTGCAGAAACTGAGGCACAGGGAGGTGGTGACTTGCTCTAAACTCACATAACTGACCCAAAGCCCCTTATCTCTTCGCTGTCCTCCCCCCACCCTCACAAAAGTGTGCTCTCACCCGGCTCCTCCCCCCATGCCTCTGTGGGTGCTTATACATCACAGATCAATCTGGCATATGGGGCAGGTGGCACTGGAGCCAGGCATAGAGGTGGGACCATTCAGAAAGTAGATAAATAACAGAAGCATGATCGGTGAGCTAAGTTTTGTTTTGTTTGAATGGAGTCTCACTCTGTTGCCCAACCTAGAGTACCCTGGTGTCAACCTAGTTCACATCAACCTCAAACTCCTGGGTTCAAGCGATCCTCCTGCCTCAGCCTCTCAAGCAGCTGGGACTACAGGCACCTACCACAACCATGGCTAAGTTTTCTATTTTTAGAGGAGACAGGGTCTCATTCTTGCTCAGACTGGTCTCCAACTCCTAAGCTCAAGCGATCCTCCTGCCTCACTCTCCCAGGGTGTTAGGATTACAGGCATGAGCCACTGCACCCGGCTGACTCTTGAAAGTATATAGTATCATCGCTGAGAATAGAGGGTGGCTGGACCCTCTATTCCAAGGAAGGATGTGGTGAGCACTGAGGTACCATGGAAGGCTCTAGATTGGAGAGCAGGCATGATAGGAGGTGTCTTTGCAGAAGACAGCAGGGTGGCAGTGGGCCACTGACTCAGGCAGAGAGGCCCTGGGATAGGTACAGTGATGAAGCAGAGGGAGGTAGTCGAATAATGCTTCTGGAGTAAGGGCAATTGGATTAAAGCCTAACGATATTGTTCACCAACCCTGTGATCTTGGAGCAGTTCTTTAATACCTCACCTACAAAATGGGAATGATGATGATAATATGGTTGAGCATTCCTTATTCTAAATGCTTGGGACCAGAGGTATTTTGGATTTGGGGGTATTAGTGCTATACTTACCAGCTGAGCATCCTGAATCCCAAATCAATGAGCATTTCCTTTGAGTACAATGTTGGTGCTCAAAAAGTTTCAGATTTTGAAGACATTTGGATTTTGGATTTTCACATTTGGGATGCTTAGTCCATATACCTCGTAGGGCTGCTGTAAAGACAAAGTGAATCAAGCATGCCCAGCACTTGGAACAGCACCCATTAGAACACAGTAAGCACTAGGTCAGTCTCAGCCATTTGTTCTGTGCTACTGTTACTCCCCTGACACTCAGCCGCATGTCCCAGCCCAAGGCTACTTGGACACATTAGTTCTGTTTCCTGCTCTAAGAGGGAGCAGAAGGGGCATGGGGAGCTGCCTTCGCTGGAGACTGGGGTATCCCTGCCCAGATCTAGCAGGATTTCACTGTTTTCAGACCCTTGGTAAATGACCAGCAGACAAGTACTGGTCCTGGTGGCTGGGTTCTTGCCACATTCTGACCTTGCCCCAATTCCAGGTAGGAGGAAGAACTATATACCTGTTTCCCTGATCAGAGATCACTGTGCCCACTTTTCAAGGCCCCAAGTCAAGCTCCAGGATCCCCTCCCACTCCCCATCATTCCTGGGAGGAGGCACAGGAGGGGTGACATCTGGGCAGTGGGCCAGTGGGCATTCCCAGGCAGCTCTAATGAGGCATGTGAAAGCCACAGAAACTGCCTTGGTGGCAGCGCAGTCAATAAGAGGGCAGGGGCGAGCCGGGCCAGCGTGACAGCTGAGGCAGCCGTGGGTAACAAGCCCTTCGCTGGCGGTTGCTCAGGTAGGCAAGTGTGCGTGCCGAGTCATTCAGCTATAACAACCCTAATCTGCTCATTACCACCGCCAGCGCTGACGAGTGACTCAGGCCCAAGCTGCCAAGGGTCCCTGCCTTTGTAACCTCCATTCCACCCTCCCCCTCACATCTGTGCAACAGCTGGGCTCCAGGACAGCCAGTTCCCAGCAGGTTCCTGTAACATCTGCTTTTCCTAGGGGAGTCAGGCTCCACAAAGGTTGCGCTTAGGGAGGCTGAGACCCTTGGAAGGGCAGGGGCACAGCTAAGCTGCAACTGGCTGGTATAAGGAGCTCTGAGCCCCACTCTGCTCTCTACTAATGCGGCAGGGATCCATGCTGGGGGCTAGGAGGCCTGGGGCCTCTCCTTGGGCGCTGACAGAGGCTGAATGCTGTGATGCGCACTAATATTGGAGCTTCAGTATCTCTATCTGCAGGATGGAAGGACTGTAGGGCTCCCTTCTGCTTTTCCAGCCAACCAGACCTAGTGCAGAAAGGTGTGTTTCCTCCCTGGGGCCTGGGGCTGCTGAGTGTTGGAGTTGGGGTAGGGGATGCATGAGAGGACAGTTGAACCACTGGAGTGCCATGGAGGGGCAGAGGCACAGCCTCCCAACACTTTTGCCCCACCCAGCCCTAGCCTGCCCATCAATATTGGGGTTCTCAGTCCCCCTCTCCCACTCCTGCCTTGCTGTTGGCTGCCCCTTCCTAAAACTGGGAAGACTTGTCAGGACGTCGGTGATAGCAACAGCAGCCAACCTTGAGCCCTGGGAGGTCACTCAGCAGTCCAGTTAGGTTGGTGTTATCTTCCCTAGTTTCCAGATGAGAAACCTGAGGTACAAAGGGTCACATAAAGTCACACAGCTGGCAAATGGTAACGTGACTCTGGACCTTCTCAGTGAATGACAGAGTCACACATGGTCCCCATGTAAGTCCGAGATTGAAGGCACCCCTTCTGTAGAAGGAACACACCAAGGCTGGGAAACCTGGCTGCCCGCTTTGACGTTGTGCCCACCTGGCACTGAGCAGACTCAGCAAGTGCTTGGGGCATGAAGGAGTCATCAGACAGATGCTTAAAGCAGAACTGCTTTGGCTGTAGTGAAGAGGGGGCCCCCCTGGCAAATTGCTAATAAACCTCTTTCCAGGCCTCATATTCAGAGAGTGGAAACTGGAGTGGAGAGGCCAAAGGGACTCCCAGGGCCACCCATCAAGTCGGTGGCAGAGTCAAGATTAGAAACGACATGGGGGGGCTTCTCCAGGGGAGCAGGGCTGGGACTAGCAGGAGCACACACTGGGGGTGAGCTCCTCCCATGCCGCAGGCCCCTTCCTCAGGCTGTACTGGAAAGATCGAGGTAAGGGCCAGAGACGCGGCCTGTGCTAAGACCCCAGTAAGCAGGTGCTTGAGCTCCATGGGCTCCCAGAAGCCTGTGCCCTGTCGGGGACTCTTGGTGGCTTGCTCCAGGGACAGCCCATGCGTGCGTAGTACAGGGCCACCTCATTCCCCACTGTTGACACACCCGGCTCTCTTATTCCATCTGCAAACATTGGGCCTGGAGAGACCATCTGATTGGCTGGCGGTCTCCTGCACCCAGCTCCCCTCCTTGCTTAAACAGACAGCTCTGTTTGTCCTCTCTGCACAGTCACCGGGACCTCACTGTCACCCAGATCCCTGCCTGGTCAGCAGCTCACCCGCTCTTAATCCCATAGAATTCCCCTGTTAGAGCTGGAAAGCCCATGGAAAACTTTTAGGATGATCCTAGCCCCAAATGCCAGCAAAACCACCTCCACTTTTATAGCTGAGGACACAGAGGCCCAAGAGAAAGGGGACAGAGGGGCCCCAGGGCAGTGCGGAGCAGGAGGCAGGGGCAGCACCCAGGCACACCTCACCAAGTACGGCACCTGAATCTGGCATCTTCTGTTCCTCTCACTGGGACAGTCCTTCTTCAGTGAAGCCACAGCCACCACCTGAACAACAACCTTTACTGTAGCTCCATAACTGCCCTGCAGCTGCCTCCATCACGGCTCATAAAACCCACTGCCTTTGCCATCCCCTGTAAGCTCCTGGAGGCCCAAACCCAGGCCCCAAGAGTCCCCAGCTCCCAGCACAGGGTGCCCAGAGTGAGGGCTCCACAAGGACTGGGAAAAAAAATCAATCAGAGGGCCTCCAAATCCCCGTCCCTATCCCCCTAGGCCAAGACTATTGTCTGAGAGGCTTCTGGAGCCCCCTGTTCCAGAATCCCAGTGGGCTTTAGGACTGTGGTCTCATTCGCTTTCCCAGCACCTGGGCACAGCCTTCTCTGGGCTGTTGTGGGTGAGTCACTGGCAGGCTGTAAACAACTTATGGAGCACTGGCTGTACCACCAAGGCCTTGGCACTCATCCTAGCTGTGCCAGGGGGATCTAAAAGAAGATGTGGCTCCCACGCACCCACGATGGAAAGGAGAAGGTGGAATAGAAACAGGGGGGAGGCTTCCAGATTTGCATATCAACACGTGCGCAGGAGTCTGTAAAGTGAGAGGCCGAAACAGAACCTGGGGTATGTGGAGGGGGGATTAATCAGGAAGCCTTCCAAGAAAAAGGAACCTGCCGCAAGGAGCTGGGGCTGCTGGGAGTTTAAAACCCACTGGTACTTACTGAGCACCTACTATGCAGCGGCCTGCTCCAGCGGGGCAAGGAGGGTGTGGGGCAGCTGAGTTACATATCACTTGTAAGGTACTGAAGAGAGACAAGACCTTGGAGCCCTTTTCAGCCATTTGACAGATGGGGACACAGAAAAGGTTGAGGGTTTGCCTGATGTGGCATAGGGAGACAGGGCAGGGGCAGACCCCAAGGCCTTGCATGTGGGCTCAGAGGTGAGGTTGACCCCTTTGGCCTTCAGAAAGGAGGGGCTTTGACTTTCAGGAAGGCCTGGAGTTCAGGTGCTCTCCACATGGCCTAAGTGGGGGCTTCATTTCCATAGTCAAGAGAGCACTAGATGAGGGCAGGACCTCACTCCTCTAGCCCCTAATAGCAGGAGTCCCAGGGCACACAGAGAAGCAGCAGAGGCTCACAGGCAAAGCCAGGCTCTGGAGCCGCTCAATGTGGAGATTCCCAGGGCTAAGCCTCCTCCATCTGTCCTGAATGGATGGGCTGCTGTCATCCCAGTCCCCTGAAGGTCTTTTCAAGACTGAAAATGATGCCTCTTTACTCCCCCAGGAGCTGCTAGCTGGGGCTGCCAGGATGGTCTGGTGTCTAAAAACTCAGACTTCTTCCAGCCCCAACCACAGCCCCAGCACAGAGCTTTTTGCTGGGTGAGTGACTCTGTTTCCCTGGCTTCAACAGCCTCGGCTGCTGCAGGGTCAGACTGCGGGCACTGACATTTTAGAGGCTTTTGCTCTGCTAAGTGAACATCAGACACAGATTACTTAGCTGCTGAAATTCGTGGCTGCCTCCTACAAGTAGTTTGATAAGCTTTTATTGTCACCTCCCTCTGGTCTGCATCCCATGTGGCAGCTTGTTCATCTGGAGCTAGGACAGGAGGAGCTGCCAGGAGCAGTGAGGGGGGCAGTGGATGGTACAGAGCCCTGGCTGGGTGTAGCTACCCAGCTGTGTTACCTTGAGCATGACACCTGCCCTTTCTGGTCTCCCCTGGAAATGGCTCCCCAAAATGTTACTTAGCCTCCCTGTCCAGCTTGACCCCCTTTCTGATCCTCTCCTGGGTACAGTCCTGGGCTCTGGACAAAGTAGCCTATACTGAGGTCACTAAACCAGCCCCTAGCCTTAACCACTGCCCCAGTTTGTCATTCAAGCCCCTTCCACCTCTTCCCAGAGCTCCTAAGCTCCTTCCCCAGTGCTACCCTTCCCTTCTCTGTGCTCCTGCCACACCTTGTCCAGGCTCACTCTGGATGGTGTTCTAGGCCATTGTGCATGTGGGTGTTCCGTGGGGATGTGCTGGGTCTTCTTTGCCATTGGACCACCTGCACAGGCCTGGTGCATAGTTGATCTCTATAGACGGCCATTCAATCACTCACTCATGCAACCAACAGCTCTTGGGACAAACTGTCTACCCAGCACCATGCTGGGTCCTAAGATGCAGATATTAGAAACTAGCAGGGCACAGCTTTACCCTCAAAGAGCTTTCAGTCTTATGAGAAGAAATATAACTACAAACCAGGTGATTAATGCCCTGGTCGGGAAACCTGGAAAGGAGTGGGATCATACAGTGGGGCTTCATAAGCCTGGGGAAACCAGGGAAGGCCTCCTGGAGGAGGCACCATTTACATTGAGACATGAAGAATTAATAGGAGTTAGCCAGATGGGAGAACCAGCTCCAGGAAGAGAGAGTAGCCCAAGTAGAGGTCTCAAGTACGGAGAAAGCACAGTGTATCCTGGGAATTTTCAGCAGTTGGGGTAGCCTCTGCTCCTCCTAACTGACTGGCTTCTCCCCACTCTCTAATAAAGAAGGGAAGATGTGGCTCAGCACCCGTAGCACAGTGGTTATGGCACCAGCCACATACACCAAAGGTGGTGGGTTCGAATCCAGCCCTGGCCAGCTAACCAACAATGACAACTGCAACAAAAAATAACTGGGCGTTGTGGCAGGTGCCAGTCGTCTGAGCTACTTGGGAGGCTGAAGATAGAGAATCGCTTGAGTCCAAGTGTTTGAGGTTGCTGTGAGCTGTGATGCCACCGCACTCCACTGAGGGCAGCATAATGAGACTCTGTCTCAAAAAAAAAGATGGGAAGATGATTCCCCCCAACTGGGTGGGGTTCCCAACCCCCCGTCCCTGCCTGCAGAGGTCAGAGAACTCCCAGGTGGCTGGGCATTTGCCTCATGCCCCTAATTTGCCAGTCTCTTCTCCACTCTGAGGCTCAGTTGCCTCCTCTGTGAAATGGGGTGGGACACTCACACCCACACATGAACATTATAGAGACCCATAGGAGAGGAGAACAGGCCCAGAACGCCCCTGCCCAGCTGGGGTGCAACCTGGATTTAGCCTGGGTCTGCCAGGAACTAGGGACAGGGGAGCTCCTGAATGCCTGTGCCCACCACTCTGAGCCCAGGCTCAAACCCCTGGCTCACCTCCCATCTCCGGAGTCTTTCTCCCTGGGCCCCCTCACTCCCAGCCATGTTGGATGGTGATAAAAAAAGAAAAGAAAGAAATGGTCCTCCCACTGCCTGGCAGGCATGCCCACGATGAGAAATGCCGTCTCGGCTGAGCGTGGTCTCTGCAGAGCCCTCACCACCCCCAAGCCCTACCTGTCGTGATCCTCCGGCTGCCCACCCCATCCTCTCCACCCCTCCCCCAACCTCCACATGACTGACAGGGGCTAGGCATGGGGGTAAGGGAGCTAGGGAGTGAAAGGGGACTCCAGGGCCAGCTTGAGACAGGCCCTTCTTCCCTTCCTGGGTTACTGGGAGAAGAGGGGTGGGGAGGGAGCAGAGTCACAGCCAGCAGACACTCTAAGCTGGACTCAATTCCCAGAAGGGGCTGGGCCCTCCAGTTGGGGATCAGATCAGAATCAGATCATGAGAGCTAGGGACATCAGGAACTGTCTCATCCACTAAATGTGGAGACCGAGGCCCAGGGAGAGGATGGGGCCTCCCCAGTCACACAGCAAGTTACAGGAGGCAGAGGCAGGACTAGAACTCGGGCCTTCTGAATCCAGTCCTGAGGCTGAGCCCAGCAATTGGAATGCAACACAAGGTCGTCTAGAGGACTGCGACAAAGCCAGACCAGGCTGCCACTGGGGTCAGGACGCAAGCCTGACCACAGTTTCTGTGCTCCCCTGAGATGCAACAACTGTGCTCCTGCCTCCCCAGGCTGGTGCAGTGGCCGGGAAAAGAGATGGGAGTCCTTCCAGGAAACCGGATTTCCAGAATTGCAGAAATGTGATAAGGAACCTTCTGGATCACCTGTGGATGAGGCAACCGAAGTCCACGGAAAGGAATACTATCCCAAATCTCAGACCCCAGTGACCAAAGCAGGTCTTCTGAATCCCTGTCCAGTGCTTAAGGGCCAGGCCATGGGTGAATCAAATCCCTGCTCTGACACTTGCTGCTTATAGGGCCTCTCTTTACTCCCTCGCCACTTAAGTTCTCTGAGCCTCAGTTTCTCCTCCGGTACCCTGGAGTCAGCGAGATTTACCACATAGAGTGTTACAAGGATTCAACAAAATAACATGAGCACCAGCAGGGCAGACTTTGTCTCATTGTCACTAAGTTCCTAGCACCTGGAATACTGCCCAGCACATAGTAGGTCCTCACCAAAAGGTTTGTTCCACAGTCCCCTGAAGGGACGCAGGGGAGTCTGGCTGTTGCAGGGAGAGGTAGTCAGATATCCTATAAACAGTGGCTGCATATCCTTAGGCAAGTCCTATGCCCTTTCTGTTCGGTTTCTTCCCATAGTGCAGGGATGGCAATGCTAAGTGATGCCTGAAGTCCTCCAGTTCAAGAATTGTCTCTCAACCCTGTGCTATGGCCCTGCTTGGGGGCAATGACTCTTACCCCTGAGATACCCAGAGGGAAGGGCACAGGAGCCGGGCTGGGCACAGGAGCTGGGAATGGGCAGTGGCCTAGCTCTGCCAGGCTTCTGGGAACCTGCACTCTATTAAGTTGCCTGCATGCAGGACACAGGAGTGATCAGAGCAGCCAGGTGTCGTCAGGGCAGGTGCCTCTGCCAGGCCCTGAAAATGAAGCTGCTGGCAGATGCTGGCTGGCTTATTAAAGGGCTAAAGGGCAGGGCTGGGGCCTTGCTGAGCACTTGCTCTGCCCCTACCCCAAACTTAACACCACCTGGCACTTAGTGGTTTTCCTCCACCAAGCATTAGGGAATGATAAAGAATATGGTGTCTCTCATAATAATCTATGGAGCTCATTCCACCCATTAGCTCCTTGCAGGCCCCCTGTGAGAGAGGCTTTATTGCTACCTTCAGGTTGCACGGGTTGGGGGGGGGTGTTAGAGCATGAAGTTCCAGGAACCAGAGGCCTCAGCAGGGCATGGCAGAGCAGGTCTCCGTGTTGGACTGTGAGTCCCATCCCAGGGCTCCAGATACTATCTTGTGGACAGCCAGTTAGAGGAGTACAAGGCCACATTTGTCTCCATTCATCCTCCCTTTCCTCTCCCTACACAAACACAGACACACACACACAGGAGACATCTTCAGCAGAGCCCCCTACCCCCTGAATTACAGCCTCTAGGAGTTCCAGACCTGGACCTAGAAGTTCAAAATTCCAGAAAGCTCTTGGCTCTGCAGAGAGAAAGCAACATCCTGCCGTGGCCCCTTGGAGGAAATGGGCTCCAGAGCGCAGGGAGGAAACAGGAAGGGCCAGGCTGGGGCGGAAGTCCTGAGGGCGTGGCTCGGGGGGAAGAGGTGGCGCCCCAGCTCTTCACGTCCTCCCTGTGCTAGGGGGCTCTGCCAAGAGAGTGGCCAGTGTAGCCCTCGTTGTGGGCTGAGCTGAGGACTGTTCTGGGCTGCAATGGTGGGTCTGCCCTCAGTTGGCTGCTGCCCACCTGAAAGCTTTTTTTGGGATCCCAGTTCATATGGTGGGAGCTGAGCCCTGTGGTTGGGGAGTAAGAGTCTTCTATGGGTCAGGCATAGATGTGACACCTGCCATCTTCTCCTCACTCTTTGACACGCAGAAGCTGACAGTAAACTCCCCATCCCTCACTTCAATCCTCAT
Organism: Arctocebus calabarensis; assembly: GCA_963573935.1. Taxonomy (NCBI): domain Eukaryota; kingdom Metazoa; phylum Chordata; class Mammalia; order Primates; family Lorisidae; genus Arctocebus; species Arctocebus calabarensis. The sequence continues at coordinate 19,939 of CAUYON010146353.1, forward strand.
TAATGAGCGCTCCTCCCAGCCAGGCCACAGGCACAAAAAAGCAACGACAGTGCTTACTCCTTCTGTTGCCCCTATTTTACAGATGAGAAAACTAAGGCCTGGGAATGTTAACAACAACAAACCCAAACCTAAACTTTGCCCTAGGTTATACACAGCAAGTGTTTAGTGGAGGAGAATTCAAAGGCTGTTGGCCTGACTGCACAGCTTTTACTGGTCACCCTGTCCTGGAGGAAATAGAACAGTAAACACCTAACATTCAGCTGGGAGGTGGCCACTGACCAGGCCCGGTGGGGCAGGAAGGCTGGCTGCTCCAGATCCCCTCCACTTACCACGCTGAGTCCTTCCACCCCCCTGCGTGTGGGCGACTCTTAGTTTCTCACGATCTCCTCTGCTCAAACCCCACCCCTGCCTCCCCCTGTCCTCACTCTCAGCTGTTGACCTTGTTTCCCACTCCCTGAAGACAATTTGGTCTCTCAGAAGTACTCCAGATTCGCACACGGGCACATCCGCCCCCACCAGCATCTGCACCCACACACTGTGCCTCCCTGAGTCCTAGGAGAGATGACTACCCACGCTCCCACCCGCCACCCCATCCGCCAGCCCCTCTGATCTGCTCAAGGACACCGCCCCACATCATCAATTCTTCCTTCTCCACTGATCCTTCCCACCCCCAAGCAAACAGGCTGTCCTCCCATCTTACACAGACCGCTCTCCACCTGCCTCCCCTGCGGCTACCGCCCATGCCCTGTTCCCCTCACAGAGTTGTCTCTTTCTGCTCTCATCCTCCTGCTCTTCTTTAACCCACTCCCATCTGGCTTTTGTCCCCACCACCATGCTCCTCATAAGCTCTCGAATGGCTAAACCCAGTGGTTAGTGCTCAGACTTCCCGCTGCTTGCCCCCCCCACCATGACATTTGATGTGGTGCAGCTTTGCTCTTCTTAGAAACAGTTTTCACTGGGCTTGGAGGTCTCTGTTGTCCTTACTTGGTTTCCTCCCACCTCTCTTAGTGTTCCTTCCAGCTCTCCTTTGCCGGTTCTTTCTCTTTTCCTAACATTGATACCCCAGGCCCAGTCTTTGGTCCTGGTCTGTCTTTAACCTCACTCCCCTGGTGAGCTTACCCCATCTCATGGCTTTAAACAGCCTGTGACTTTCAGATCCACACCTCAAGCCTGGACTCAAAGATCCCACTATCCACTCGACATGCCCTCCCTGGAGTGGGCGGTTCAGACCCAATGTGTGCAAAGCTGAGCTCCTGCTCTCTCTCACATGACAGGCTCTAACACATGCATTCACCACAGGGACGCCCTCTCCCCCTGGGGGGTGGTGAAAATTGGTTCTTGGGAGGTGCAAAAAAATCTTAGCTATTACAATGGTTTATGCCTCTCCAAAGGGCCAAAGTACATCAACATGGATGGATTACAGCAACAGTATTAAAGTTCCAGGGGGAGGGGTGATTTTTAAAAAATTCTAAAAGGTCTGCTGCGGGTAGGCCATAGGAGGAAAGAGATTGAGAAAGGGCTGCTCCAGTGCACACTTCCTTCCCAGCCAACAGCATTCCTCTTCTTCCAATGCTCAGGCTAAAACCTTAGGGATCTCTGCTCCTCCCTCTCCGACACACCCCACATCCAAATCCTTCAGGAAATCCCACTGGTTCTGCCTTCAGAATAGATACAGAATTCAACACACCCCCACCACCCTCACAGCATCTACCCTGGTTCAAACTACCATTATTTGTTGCCAGATGATTGCAACAGTCTCCTAACTGGCATCCCTATGGCTGCCCTTGCTCCCTCCACATACGGACAGAGCTAGTTTTTTACAAGATGAGTCAGCTCATGTGCTTCCGAAAGTTCTCACAGTGACCTGTCCTCCTGGCTCTGACCTCCTCTTCTCTTCCTCACTTGGGTCCAGCCCCGCAAGCCTCCTTGCTGTCCCTCAACACAGCAACCACCGGGCAGGTGCACTGTCACCCAGATCGCTGCAGGCTAAACCCCTCCCCTCCTTCAAGTCTTTGCTCAGATGTCAGCTTCTCAATGAAGCCTGCCCTAACCACCCTTTCTCTGTGGGAAACCCCCAGATAACCCTCACTTCTCCCCACCTTTTATTTTGCATAACACTTATCACCTCCCCACATACATAACATTTGCTTCTTTTGCCTTTTGCTACATCTCCCCCTGCTAAGGTGCCAGCTCCTAAGGGCAGGGATCTTTGTTTTGGTCACTGCTGCAGTCCCAGCAGAGCCTGGCACCTACTAGGTGGCCTGATCCATCCCAGGCTTCATCCCAGGCTTCTGCTGTATCTGTTTTCTGACTTTTCTACCCTAATCTTCACTGCATCGCACCATGTTTATAACCCGCTGCTCCCTCTCTCTGAAATGTGCCCCATCCACCCTTTAGTGACTTCATTCTCAGCCTCAGAGCCCTCTCAGACTGGGCATGGTGGCTCACACCTGTAATTCTAGCATTCTGGATGGCCAAGGCTTGAGAAGTTCAAGGCCAGCTGGAGCAAGAGTGAGATCCGATCTCTATAAAACTTGACCAGGCATGGTGACCAACACCTGTACTCCTAGCTACTGGGGAGGCTGAGGCAGGAGGATTACTTGAGCCCAGAAGTTTGAGGTTGCAGTGAGCTATGATAATCCCACTGCACTCTACCCAGGGCGACAGAATGAGACTCTGCCTTTTAAAAAAAAAAAAAAGCAAAAAATAAAAAAGACTTCATCTCTCAGTTTAGGTCGGGAAGGGCCCTGCCTGGCAGACAGGAAGTTTGAGCTATTTCATAGTGCAATGGAGATCCATGCAAGAACTTTCAGCTGAACAGTAATATGGTCACATTTGTCCTTTGATGCCCAAAGAAGAATGGACAGTGAGGAAGTCATGCAGGAGGCAGAGAACGGGACCCAGGGAGGAAGCTGATGTGGGATGAAAGGACTTGGACTATGGCTCTAGATAAGGGACAGGAAGGATTGGAGAGACAGCCAGGAGTGGGGAGCCAGGAGTGGGGAGGGACCATAGCTTGCCTTCCATGTAAGGAAGAGAGGGGAAGTAAGGTCCTGGCCCAAATGTCTGCTTTACAGGGTTGGAGTGGGAAGGGTGCATTAGCCAAGGACAGGAAGTCAGGGTCACCTCAGAGGGAGCAATGGTTCTATGGGAGATGCTCCTCTTTTCTATCACAACAGTTTCCATGCCTGTTCACCAAGGACATCTCGTACCTTATAGCCACAAAAGGAGAGGCGGATGGGGATGTGGAAAGAGATGGAGAGGAGGAGTCTCTCTTTCAGAAAATAGGCCCAAAGCCCTGCCCCAGACATTCTAGGGGAACTTGTGGCTGAGAAGTCCACACTTGCCTCCCCTTCTGCATAGCCTTGTTTGTCCAGAAAGACAAATAGGGCAGGGAGGGGCCTTGATGACAGTATAAAGACTCTTCATCCCAGCTCAGGGTGTGGCAGACAGGAGAGGACCCACGGCATCCCTGGATCAGACACAGCTGACCCTGGGGCATCCCCCTGGAGGAGCCAGAGACCCTCAAAACCATTGTATTCCATGTCCTCATGTTGCAGATGGAGAAACTGAGGCTCAGAGAGAGATGTGAGTTACCACAGGACACACCCGACATTCCCCAGGGGGAAAGTTGAGGCTTCAAAGAGAGGTATCACCTGGTCTGATTGGAATAGACTAATAATATCACAAAGGTATTTTCTTCCTGGGAGTTTAGTGCTCTGTGCATCCCTGATCTCATTTGTCCACATCCATCCCTCTGGGATGGGTGACAGGGCCACTTCATGCTGATGTTGTGAAAATGCTGTGTCATTGCCCACCCCAGAACCTATGTTTTCTTCTTCAGTCTCTGTTATATCCCCTTTCTTCTTCCAACCAATTTAATTCAGCAAAGATTTTGAGGTTACTGGCACTGGGTGTTTGGGAAACTTCAGGATTTCCTCAGGGCCAAGGACATTGCCTATCTTCTATAGTCCCAAAGCACTTTGTTCAGGCCTTGCAAGGCGCACATCACATTGTTTCTATATAGTTACAATCCTGGCGGGCAGAGCTGGGTCTTAGTCAAGCTTTCATTCCCATATAGCGCCTGCAGAAATGCTTGCCCAGGGCAAAGTGACCCCGGAATGTGTCTTTTTTTTCTTTTTCTTTCTTTCTTCTTCTTTTTTTTTTTTTTTTTGGAAACAGTCTCATTCTGTCACCCTGGGTAGAGTGCCATGGCAGCATCACAGCTCACAGCAACCTCAAACTCTTGGGGAAGTTGTTCTCCTACCTCAGCCTCCTGAGTAGCTGTGACTACAGGTACCTACCACAATGCCTGGTTAGTTTTTCTATTTTAGTAGAGGTGGTGTTTTGCTGTTGTTGCTCAAGCTGGTCTTGAACTCCTGAGCTCAAGCAATCACCCACCTCTGCTTCCCAGAGTGCTAGGATGATAGGCGTGAGCCACTGCACTCGGCCTCCGTGAATGTGTCCTGAGCATCCCTCCTTTAGTGCATCTGTTCCCCCTGTATGACATCCAGGGGAGGAGCCCAGAGTAGGAGTCTGTATACACAGTGCCTGGCACATAGTAGCTACTCAGTTAATGTTTGCTGAATGGACCAATAATAAAGTGAAAGAAGGAAGATGAGATGGATAGAAAGGGGCGCTCCTTGCCCTTAAAGAGCTCCTAGTCCATTGCAAGGGTGGAGGAGATAGGCAGAGAGTGAGATTGGAGAACAAATACTATTAAAGTAGACAATTCCATCAAAGAAGTGCTGGGAATACCAAAGAGCTGACCAGGGAGAATCAGAGATGGCTCCCTGGAAAACGTAGCATTTGAGAAGGCCTTTAAAGTGGGGAAACCCATAGGTAGAAACTCAGGAAAATCTCAAGCAATTCTGCTCATGTCTGACTCCGCAGGCAGCAGGGAACCATGGAAGGCCTAGGGGCCAGGGAGCAAGCAACTCAATCTGAGCCTGCGTCTCAGAAATGGCATCCAGGGAGGGCACTGGATCAGAAGGACTGCAGGAGGCAAGCAGGAGCCTCCACTGAGATGCAGGGTGAGATGCCTAAGTGGCTGAGGGAGCTGGCGTGGAGTCTTGAGAAAAGGGCGTGAGAGGCTCCACAGAGACGGCCTGAAGGAAGTGGAAATTAGTTCAGTGTGGGAGAAGAGTGCTGGGAGGATTTGGGGAACTGATGTGAGGCTTGAGAGAGTAATGAGGCCTTCGTAGGCATGGTGTGGTCCCAGGCAGGAGCTGCTTCCCAGTCAGTTCACTCTACCTGGGTGGGGATGACACAGATGCAGAGCTTGGGAGGGAGGTCAGGGTCCCAGCAACAATGCTGAGAGTTGGCTGAAGCAAAAGCTGAGGCGTGGGAGTGGAAGAGAGTGTGGGTGAGAAAAAAGATGGAGGCTGAGGACAGAGCCTAGGGAAATGCCCACAGTTGGGAGGGGAGGGATCCGGAAGAGAGGGGAAATGGAGCAGCCAGAGAAGTGGGAGTCCCCCCATTCTCTCCCTCTTTTCCAGTGCTGTTTGGCCTCTGCCCAACTTGGCCCTGAGCTGTGCCACATCCTGCTGTGAGCAGACCCTGTGGCTTGCCCAGCCTCCAAAGAGTCAGAGGCAACAAAGCCCAATGGTTGAGTGCTTGGGCTCTAGACCTGGTCAGAGATGGGCAAAATTCCCAGGTGTCCCCAACCCAGACCTCAGGCAAGCCACACTTTTTCTGGTCCTCAGCCCCCTCACCTTCCTAAGGGGATCACAACGGGACTTCTGTGACTATTAAGTGGGATAATGCATGTTATGCACTTGGCACTCAGGCCTGGCAATCCCTCAGAGCTCAATAAACGGTGGCTGCTATTATGATTATTACAGAGCAGGGATGGGGTTCTGCCTCTCGGTTTGGCAGGTCCAAGGAGCCCAGCTTCTCCCAGATGACTGATGGGGCCTGGCCACCTGAACTCGCCTGCTCTCAACGCGCCGAGACTCCCTCCTGCCAGCCTCCGGAGGCCAGAGCCAGGGATCGTGGAACTGGGGCAGTCACAGCCCTGCTCGAGGAGGAACAGGACCCCACCCCCACTGCGGTCTTCAGTGCCAGCTGGGGAGCAAGTGGGGCCTCAGTCCCAGGGTTGGGGATCCTTCTGGGCGTGTCGGCCGCGCCCCCACCCCCGCAGCTCGGTGCACCGGCTCCTCTTTCTCCCCGGCCCGCAAGAACCCGCGTCCGCGGCAATTTGCCTGCTCACGCGGGCTCCGCGACGCCCCCTCCGCGCACGCGCATCCCCGCCCTGGCCCCCGCCAGGCCTGGCTACTCCCAGCGCTCAGGGTGGGTGGGTCCAAGTTGGGGACAAGGTCGCGGGTATTGAGGCGCCGGTCGTGGTCCAAGTTGGGCGCAAGGTCGCGGAGGCGCCGGTCGCGGCGTTTGCTGGTGCTCCGCTATTTAGCGCGCAGACGCCTGGTCCCCCGTCCCGCAAGAATTCTGCGGCTCGGGCTCACCCCAGGCGCGCCCCCTTCGGGGTCCTGGAGGATGGCCGGGTGGCGCCGGCTAGTGCCGGCTGGCAAGGCGGCTACCCGAGCGGGCGAAGGTCTTGGGATCGGTGGCTTCTGGTTGTTGTCTCTTCACTCACTGAGGCCTGAACGTCTCAGTTGCCCCTTCTTAACCTCAGGCTAAGGGACCCTTGGGAAACAGGTCAATTGATCCTGTCTGTGCAGCCTCATCTGGGCTGGAGGAAGAGATATGGTCTGGAAGAGATATGCTGAAATCTGAGGGACACTTACCCGCACCTCATCCTATCAGACCCCGCAGGGGCTCCCTGAGAAGAGGGGGTTTTACTTTCTACCAGCTGGGCTCAGGTCTGGGGGTCCTGACTGTTCAAGCCAGAGTCATCTGAGCTGGGAGGCCTCCATTAACTAGGCCACCCCTGGGGGTGGGCGGCGGGGGCTGGAACTGGGTCTCCAGGGGAGGTGGCTGCAAGGGCCAGGGCTTTGAACAAACCACAGAAGGTTTCTGCAATATCAAAAGAGCTCTTAGAGACTAATCATATAGGGGGAGGGGGAAGAGTTGGTGAAAGAGCTTCTGCTTGGCTCCCATCACGGAGGATCAAAAAGCATTCGGTCAAAGAACCTTTAAATACCTTAAAAAGCAGGTGAAGCCAGTTCAGTGGGTTCTAAGAGGGATTGAAACGCTGGTCTGGAGCTGCAGACAAGCTGGACAGCAAGTGCTGGGTGGGAGTGGGAGGGCGGCTGGGGGGACAGGGGGGGTGCCACTGAGGCAGGTGGAAGAAATGGAGACTATAGATCACCAGCCCACCTCCCCCATGACCCAAAAGTCACTGTGGAGAGGATGGGGAGGGCAGAAAACAACTCAGTCTGTCAGAATTACCAGCGACCCTGGATGCTTCTGGGCAAAGGATTTTTATCTTGAACCTATAGGACTTTCTCCCCAGCACGTACCCAATTATGGGCAGAATGTGTTTATGTTTTTTTGTTTTGTTTTGTTTTGTTTGAGACAGAATCTCACTTTGTTGCCCTCAGTCATCACAGCTCACGGCAACCTTCAGCTCTTGGGCTTAGGCGATTCTCTTGCCTCAGCCTCCTGAGTAGCTGGGAGTACAGGTGCCCGACACAACATCTGGCTATTTTTTTGTTGCAGTTTGGCCGGGGCTGAGTTCGAACCTGCCACCCTCGTATATGGGGCTGGTGACCTACTCACTGAGTCACAGGTGCCGCTCAGAATGTGTTTATATTTACACATGCATTTTTCTACAGAGGTGAGGTAAAACCCAATCAAGATTTTAAAAAACAGGCTAAGTACAGTGGCTCATGCCTATAATCCTAGCACTCTGGGAGGCCAACGCACTTGAGGCCAAGCCTGAACAAGAGTGAGACTCCTGTCTCTACAAAAATAAAAAATTTAGCTCAGCCTGGGGGCACGAACCTATAGTCCCAGCTACTCAGGAGGCTGAGGCTAGAGGGTTACTTTGAGCCTGGGAGTTTGAGATTGCAGTGAGCTATGATGGTGCTACTGTACTCTATCCTGGGTGATAGAGACCCTGTCTCAAAAAAATAAAATTAAAACCACAACATCCTTCTGGTACAGACTGGTAAACTGAGCCTGAGAAAGACTGAGTAAACTGACAAGCTAAGGAGCTTCCATAGAACATCCTGATGAGGGGGTCTCACTTGCACCCATGGTCCTCTGTCAGTCTAAGGGTCCCAGAATTTGCTCAAGACCAAGGAGTAGAGAATTCTCTTCTAAGGGTGGTGAGGGATTTGAGGGGCTGAGCCAAGCAGTTGGGTGTGTCAGGGTGGCCATGGAGTAAAGGGAGACTCAGAGCTAGGCTCTGGATGGGGAGGGAGGAGGTGACAGGGAGAAGGGACAAGGGAGACTAGGTGGGAGTGGGGTAGGGTTTCTGGCAAGAGAATGTTTCTGGCCATGCAACATGTCCTGAGAAACCCTTGGGGACCTGTGGCTATGGAAGGTCAGCCTGAGGTAGGGTTCTTGTGGCTGGACCAACAGGGACCCAGGAAAGACACTCAGCTCTTGCTGTCTTCCCAGTGTATGCTCATATCTCTAAGTGCTGTGATTGTTAGGCCTATTTTATGGATGAGAAAACTGAGGCCTGAGATGTCAAGTAACAAGCCAAAGGCAAACAGCTAGAGAAACAGGCAGAGCCAGGCTCAGAGTTCAAGTCTAAGATTCTTCCTTTGATGCTATGGGACTCTTTAGTAACAGGCCTCTAAAGCAGAGCCCAGCAGAAGTGTGAGGTATGTAGGCCCTGAGTAAGTCTCTGAGTTCCTGGGTCTGGAGAGAGGAGGTAATTAATCAGCGACTAGTGATTGTGATGAGGTGGGTATAGAGATGGCTGCAGCTGCCTTCTGGGAGTTTGCTGTCGTGTCCCTTCAGAGTAGATGATTTCTGTTAAAAATTTTATACTTTTACCTTCTCCAGACTCTTATCTTCTGCAGAGGAGGAAGGAGAAGACTGGCAGGTGGCTATAAAGACAAGATGGCAGAACAAGTCCTTGCTCCTGGCTCTGCTATTGCCCTTCACAGCTGTCTTCTAGCTGGTCTCAGCCTGTCCCTTCCGGATCAGGCCAATGCTCAGCCTGAGCCTCTTGCCACATAGACAGTGGCAAGGAGAGAGGTGTGTTTGTTCTGTCACGTGAGCTGCACAAACAGCTTCCTCAGCATTTTTATTAATAATTCAGCCTGTAGCCCAGGGATTTCAGGTAGGGGGACAGGAGCTATAGAGAGACAGCAACTATGGAGCTGGTGCCAGGTAGAGGCCAGAGGGGAACCCAGGAGCTCTGCCTCCTAGCCGTGGCCTAGCAACAGAGCCAGGTAGCCTCAGGGGCCCTGTCTGGGAGAGTAAAGGCCTAGCATCTGCTCTTAAGGGACAGAATGTCCCTCTCTGCTTCAGGTCACTCTTTAAAATTGACTCAGGATTACCTGGCCCTGAGGATAGTGCCAGATCAGAAATAGGCCTGAGGGGTTCATAGCATGCAGTATGGCAGTCCTTGGGGAACTAGGTGCTGCCAGCATTTCCTGCCACGTCTTGGAACCCAGGACACAGGGACCAGCAACATCATGGAATGAGAGGGCCTCTCTGGGCCTCCTTTCACTGGGGGTTAGAAGGGAAAAAGCTGAACACCAGAGGCCCAGGCCCTCCTGCTATGTGAAAAAGGGCAGAACAGGGGTGATTCACAGCCTCTGATTTCTTTTCTCAAGGGACCTGTATACTCCTATAGGCTCTATTTCCTCCCTCTCTCCCAATTCCCTGGGAGTTCTCAGAAGATAGGAACTCACAGCTGGCTTGGCTGTCATCAATGCTCCAGCAGAAGAAAGTAGCCTTCAAATGCAGCAGAATGGCTTGAGGTTAGACATCCTGAAGAAACTTCCCTGACAGGCAAAACATGGGAATGGGGAGTATGTGGTGTCTCTCTTAAGGATCAATAATAATAATAATAGCATTCTATGTCTATAAAAAATAAGTTATATGCTACAAGTATCATTTTAAATGATTTAATTGTTTCATCACAGTTAACTTTATAACAGTTGAAGGAAATTGATATTATTATTATCCCCATTGAATGGATGAGGAAACTGAGACCCAGAGGTGTCTGCCCAGTATAAATGGCAGAGTCACATGAATTTGTATATGTACCTCTTTCCAATGATTCTGCATCTCCTAAACAAAGTGGCTGAGGCCCAGAGAAAAAGTGCCTTCCAAGTTTTTCCAGTGTCAGTGATATAGGCAGAAACTAAAAAACCACCTCAAAATTTCAATCTAGAACCTCATTTTGTGCAACTGCATCTCATGGGGTTTATCTTCTATGTCTGAGGAACTGTCCAGCTCTGACATTCTGGAACAATGATCATCTAATGCTGCTGGGAGTAAGTGACTCTGAGATTTTTATTTTTGTAGGGGATAGGCTATAAGCTCTCAGATAGGAACAAGCATTGGGTCACTTTGTGAATCTCACGGGGGTTGGCAAAAGTCTGGGAGTCACCGGCAAGTGTTACCCTGAGTTCTCTTACCAGCTCCCTGGGCTGCTAGCTCTGGAGCTTTTAGCTCTCTTGGTCGATTCCTTCTCTTCTAGAGGCCTTGTCTTCACCTTCTGACACCTGGAGGAGGGGTGGCCCCAGCCATCTCTCAAATGTCCTCTCCATCAACTCTGCAAAACTTGGTGATTCTAGATGCTCTGTGAAGATGCTTAGTGATTCTAGTAAAGCTCTGTGAAGTGGCAATGATGCGGAATTCTTCTTTCTCCAGACTCTCAGGTTGATGGTGGGAAGGCTCTGGGGTGGGGAGATTACTGAACAGGGAACCTCTCTTTGTGCCCATCCATGGTGGGGTGAGGGGGTGGAAGGAGTGGGATGAGAAGGGGTGCCCTATTTGCTCTTTACTGCAATGAGGGAGGCAGTTAAAGTGGGAGGGGCAATGAGCTAGGGCTGGAGGCCCTGCTGTCCCAGCCTATTGATTTGACTTTCTAGGGTTTGCCAGGTCCAAAGGAGAGGTGTGTACAGCTCCTGATTCTTGGCTGCATATGGGTGAGGATGGCTGCAGGGCATATGGAATAGACCTTGATCAGAGGTTGGGGGCTAAGATTTCAGGCCACTGAGAAATTGTCTGCCTTAACCTACAGTTGCCTTTTTTCCCATCCATTTTTAATTAGAACATTCAATCCCGGGAAATCTGTTCTCCACTGGAACAATCTTCATGGAGGTTTGCTGGGGGAATTTTCTTATCTGTTTTGCAACCGGAAAGCTGTGGGTGGAGGTGATGTGTATGTGTGTTGCAGGGGGATAGGTTCTATGTGAGTTCAAGAGCAGGGAGAGAGAGAGAGAAAATGTATGTATTGGGGAGACTTGACACAAAGGTTTGTCCCTGTGGGTGCTGGCTGCCTACTGTGCTGTGGGCAGGTAGAGGCGTAGCTGGACGTGAACAGCACAGTATAAAGTAAGTTAAATGGATTTCTTGGGGTGAGAATAGGAATCCTTGTCTCTGGAAAGCTGGGCTCATCTGTGAGCTGCGTTCTCAGTGGAGGGGAGGGCAGGATGCTGTCATAGGCCCTGAGATTTTGCCCTCTTGCCTACCTACTTCGGTGCAGGGTAGAGGCAGCACCTCTACTGTGGGATGCTTCAGTGTGTGTGTCTCTATGTGTGGAAGGCATGTTTGTGTGTGGGGGGGATTAAGAAGGTAGATGTATAGGTGTGCGCAGGGAGGTCTCTGTACCTAATATCACTGATATTTCAGTTCCAAGCTTTTAAAGCACTTGAGAGACAGGTCTCTTCTCATCCCTGCCTCAGATTCAAATAGTTTCAAAGCTGAGAAAGGAGTAGTGCTCACTGAATTTGGACTGTGCTAGGTGGGTAGGGTGGCTGATAGACCAAGAGAGCCCCCAGGTTACAAGGGTAAGGAGGGATTTCCTTCCTCCCACTGAGGTGCTGGGGTCAAGGATGGAAGGGCAGGTGTGGTTCCCAGAGAGGGATGACCAAAGGTTGGAACGTCTGTTTTCTTCTTTTGTGGGGCTGGGTTAAGTGAAGAGGGTCACAGACCTAGATCCCCCATTCAGAACAGAGATCCTGGCCCTTTCCAGTTCCAATTGTGTGCAAGCTCAGGGAATGTCCAGAGTGGTGGAGCCCAGGCTCAGCGCTGGCCAAAACTCCACTCCTGGTTTTTGCACACACCAGCCCATCTTCCCAGGACCGCCAAGTAGTCGAGTCCAGAGCTGACGCCCTAGAGCCTCCACCAAGCGGAAAGCCCGGAATGGATTTTCACTCCTTTTGGAACGGAGCCAAAGGACACCTCGGAGAAGGTGGACTGCTCGGCGGCTCTATTCCGTGCGAGGCTGCTGCCCAAGGGGCGCACGGGCAGGGTTGATTGCCCTGTGCGACGGGACCCGGAGGCTCGAAGAGCCCTGCCGCGAAGCTCGGCTGCCCTCCCCGCCGGGGCTGCGAGCGGGCGGGGCGCGGGGCGGCGGCCGTGCCCTCGGGGCGGCTCTGGGCGCGGTGGGCGCGGGCTGGCTGCAGTGCGGCTCGCGGCCGGCAGCGGGCGGCAGCGGGCGCAGGCGGCGGCCCAGGCAGCGGCGCTCCGCGGCTGGCGGGCGGCGCCGGCGGTGCCCCGGGCGCGCTCGCACACGCGCTCACACACACACATACACACAGCCTCGTACACACTCACACACTCCGGCGCGCACACGCGGCGCGCAGGCCGGAGGGAGGAGGCTCGGCTCCGCGCGGCTAGGCGGCGGCAGCAGCGTGCTCCGCGGGCGGGCGGGAGGGCTGGCGGGCGGCCCCCGCTCCCCGGCTCGGCGGCTCGGTGCAGCCCGCGCGGCCCCCGCCCTCGGACCCGCCCCCGGGGGTCGCCCGGCTCCATGCCCTGCAGCGGCGGCGGAGCAGCGCGCGGCCGCGGACGGCTCTGAGGAGCCCGGAGGGAACCGGCCAGGAGGGGACCATGTACCGGGACCCGGAGGCGGCCAGCCCAGGTAAGCGCGGCCCGGCGCGGACTGGGGCGCCCCGCGCCGGCGGACAGGACGGCGACAGCACTGGGCGCCGTCTCGGAGCCCCAGCCTGGGGCTGCTGTCAGCCCGAAGCTGCACGGACTCCCCCCGGGTCATCTTAGCCCCGGGGCCGCAGGTTGGAGAGGCAGAGGCTCGGACCCCGGTCCCCTGCAGTCCGGACACTGCCAGGCTTGATGTCCGGGGCCGGCTTCGCAGTGTCCCCACAAGGACCTGCCCCCCCAACCCCCAGCAGCCCAAGGACAACGTGTGTGGCGGAGCGAGGAGCCGCTGCCCCGTGGGAGCCGGGCAGTGCCTTCAGAGGCACCCCTGGCTCCCCAGCCCCAGTCCCCTGGGGGTACCAGCCTGGCGGACCCCAGGGTGAGGATCTCGACAGCTTTGGGCCAGGGTTGTGGACACCGGAGATCGGAGTGGCATCGGCGGTGCCAACTATGAATTGAGAGGATGCCAGGGGGCAGGTGGGAATCTGGTGCAGCGGCAGGACAGAGAGGCTCTGGGGGGTGGGGAACTGCAGGAGCGGTAAAGGGGAGACAGGGCCACCTGAAGGGGAAGAGCAGAGGGTGATGAGAATGGGGGTGTCAGGAGAATGTTCTCCTAGGCTTGGGGAGGGGGGAAGCAAAGACCCCAAACTCACTCCAGTCCTGTCCCGGAAAGGGGGGAGAGGGGGGAGGGACCTCCCTTCTTTGCATTTCTCCTTCTACCGGGGAGTGGCCTGGGAGCCCACTGTCTGCTTGGCATCCTCTGAGCCAAAGCCTAGGAATCTTTCCTCCCTCCTCGGAGGAAATTGCTCTGCCATTTCCTCCCTGGCTCCTGATGTCTCCTCACCCAGTGCCCACCTGTAGGCACGTCTCCTGCAGCTCCTGCCCAGGCTCAGTCCCAGCTCCCATCTGACCAGCACCCCTAGCCTGCCAGTTCTGGCATTCTAGGTCTCTGTTTCTGGGCTTGTCTCTAATGTTAAATGCACAACACCCCACCCAGGAGCTACTCCCAGATAAAGAGCCTTTAGGCCCCCTGCTATCAGCCTCCTGGGGGTTGGAGGGATGCTGGGGCTAGACGGACAGCTCTAAGACCCTCTGTAGCCCTAAGTCTCTAGAGTGCAGTCTGGTGAGCCCTGGCTTTGCTGGTTCTTGCACCAGACCCACATTTGCTGTTTCCTCTCTAGGAGGCAGCCTGTCCCTGCCTCCTGAAATCAGCTCCCAGCCCCTTCAATTCATTTCAGCCCAGTCGATTGAGGATGACCTCCTGGGCACCAGACAGTGCCCTCACTCAGCAGTTGGGTGTAAGGATGAAAGAGACTCAGTCTCTTTCTCTGAAACCTTGCACCCTTCTGTGCATGTCCTTTAGGCGATGACAGAAGTGGCATTGCCTTTGGAGAGCCCTCTCCTCATCTGTCTGGGCCCAGATCACATACCCTGGCATCTTCCCCCAAGAGGCTGACAGCTTCTAGCACATGGAGCAAGGACAGGGGCATTCTCTTGCTTGATCTGCCATCTCAGAAGCCGGTAGCTTAGTTCAGAGACCAGCGTTGGGGAATGAGGTTTGGAGGGGGGAATACAGTAAAGACATTCCCCTCCCTGCCCTGCCATGTTGGTAGCCTCTCCCCATCCTGGTAGACCACTGGCCTGGGACCATGCTCTTGTCCCTCTCTTTTCCTCTTCTTCCCTCCTGTGCCTGGGCACCATGACATCACCACTCTTCCAAGCACCCCTGCCCTCTCCATGAAGGCCAACTTGATGTACCTGGGTTCTTCTAAGCAAAAGCTTCTGGAATCCTGTGCTGCCCCCGGGACCTTTTCCTGGCTACCTCCTTGAATATGCCTCCCTGCCTGGGGTTGGGACCTTTCTTACCCACTTGAGCTGTAGCTGCAGGGCCCAGCAGTGCCTGTGGCAAGGACATCTTGCCTCAGGAAAGGGGCTGACCTGAGGCTTCCCTCCGGCATGGACACTAGGCTGGGTGGGGTCAGAAACTGGAGGGAGCTGTCAGCTTGTGAGCCTAGTCTTTAGGGGCTCTCCAAAGGATTGGAGGTCTCAGTTTGGCCTCAGTGTCTCCTAGAATGCCTGCTCACCTTGTGTAATCCCTAGAGCTCCACGACAGCTTTTCCTCCCTCTGCTCCAGCTAGCCCAAGCCTTCACTCCCCCAGCCAGGACTCTGTGTCTCCCATTTCTGCCCCTACACCTCCCCTTGGCTGGCACCAGGTGGGAGTGAAATATGCAACTCAGTTCCTGTGTAACGCAGGCCTGTCCCTCCTCTCCCCTCTGGTCCCCTAGGGGCCAGTGCCTTTTACATACACCCTGATCCCCTCATCTCTCTCCCAGGAACACCTGCGGCTCAGTTTTTTAAAAAAAGAAATCTCCTATCTTCCCCTCCTCTGTCATGCCCCCCTGGTTCCAGAGAGTCCCTGTGGTACTCCTTCCCTCATCCCACTCACTCAGCAGTTCCCCAACTGACATGCAGTTCCCTCACCACTTGGGTCCCTAGCCCCCAGACACTTTACTCTCTGATCTATTGTGGGTGAAGAGAGGGACTGTGGGGAACAACCGGGAGCCTAGTGAAGACTAGGGACCAGCCCTGTCTCATGCACACCCATGAGCTCCTGCTCCAGACTCTGCCCAGCCCCCCACAGGCACACCTGCAGCCTCCTTTCTGCCTGATCTCCTTCCGTAGACTTGAGGCCCCTCCCTGCCCTCAGCCTTCATCCTCTGCTCATCCTGAAGTCCCTCTGTCCCTCCGACTGCCTGTCCCCAAAACAGGCAGGGCCTCAGCAGGCCTGCAGGGGTCAGCGTTGCAGTGGGCAGGCAGGACAGCAGCAGGGAGGGAGGGAAGGAAGGAGAGGTGACCTTGCAGTGAGCTAGTGAGCAAGGCCAGAGGGAACTGCTGGGAGAGAGGTCAGGTCCTGAGGACTGCCTGCCCTGCCCCCCTGCCCTCAGTAAGCTTGTCCCTGGAGATTGCAGCCTCCTTTTCTCCCACCTGTTAGTGAGCTCTGTCCCCTATAGATACTCTGTCAGGCAGGTCATTCCTTGGGGCTATAGGGGACAGACTCACCCATACTGCATGGGATAAGGGACCTTGATACAGTGAGTATCCTGTCTCAAAGCCGAAGGATCCATGAGATTGTCCAGGCCAACCCTGTGCTCACTAAGCACGAGTTAGGGGGAGAAGCTAGAGTGGGGGCAGGAGTAAGGGATATGGCGGAAAAGGCAGATCAAGGGTAAGCTATGAGGACCCTACTGGAATTAGGGACCAGAGCTGGAGTCTGAGCATTTCACTGACAATCTCTCTCCCTATCTACCTCCCCTGAACTTGTCCTATTGGTGCAGCCATGGACCTCCCTGGTCTGGGTTCAGGATCTGGGACTAAAGATTAAATAATCTCCCCACCAGTCAAGGCAGGTCTAAAAGGGCAGGATGGTTTCCATGGGGCATGGGCCAGAGTAGCCAGCACCCCCAAGCTGTAGTGTTACTGTGGAGACAGGCCTCTCTTTGGCCCTGGTTCACAGTGTTCTGTGGCCTTAGGGCGACAGCTTGACTAACAGGCTGGGTATTCAGGGATTGGAGGACCGATGGGAGGGAGATAGCCCCAAAACCCCTCCTCCCCCACGAGGGAGGGGCTAGAGCAAGATGGCTTGGGGTGAGAACATACAGGGCCAGCAGGTGACAGGTAAGGGGATAGCTGCAAGGTAGGGGAACAGGTGAGTGTCAGGTGAGCAAAGACAGGGCCCATGCTGGGTCCTGCCCCAGGTTCAGGGCTAAGGGGCAATGAAGGCAAAATAGATTGTCCATGGGGCTGTCCCCTTCTCACACTCTCTATCCCTGGGTTGCTGGATATTTTGTGAGAATGGCAGGGAAGGTGTATAAGGTACCCCTCCTTTCCCACCACTCCTGAGTTTCCTTCCCACCCACTCTCTGTTCACTCAGGGACTGAATCCTTATTGAATCTGAGGGACCATTTTTAATCACTGCTTCCCCCAGGGAAGCAAGGCTGAGAACAGCAGGGAGAGGATGGTGAGGGGGTCAAGTTGGGGCAGGAGGCCCAGTCCTGAGCAGAGGACTCAGCTGGAGGAGTTGGCTCACTGGCTCCAGAGGCATTGAAGCATTCCAGGTGGGCATGGGCAGCCTTTCATGGAACTGGCCTCCTGCCCCATGGAGAGTACCCAGCAGGTGGCCCATGTGCACAGTGAGGTCAGCTTGTTTTGTCAGGGCGGTCACTGGTCTGGCCATGTGCTAGAGCCAGCCTGTGCCAAGCCCAGCCCAGGTGCCTGCCCTCCTTGCCAAGGCACCCCAGCCAGTGGTGCCAGGCAAATTGTGCCAGTTCCACAGACATGGAGGTCCCTGACCTTGCAGGCAGCAGGGCAGCCCTGCTGGGCCCTATCCAACTTGTGTCTGGAGGGCAGGGCTTTGGTCTCACCCAGAAGAATTCCCCAAGGGTTGAAACAGAGTTGGCAGACAACGTAGGACCTGTAGAAGGGGCTGGACGGTGACCAGAGCCTGTGCCTGGAATTCCAGACCTGGTTGGTTGGAAGGTGGGCTGGCACGTTGAGCTTGCCTTGTTGGGCTCTGGAACTTCCACTTAGTGGGGCCCCTTGGGAGAGGTATGTGGCCTGTGGAGCTGGACTAGGAGCTGACTTGTATCTTGAGCCAGACCCCCTGCAAATGTTCAGGGAATTGATACATTCATATGATTGCTTGTGCCAGGGGAGGGAGGGCGGGGTGGGGAGCACTGTATCTGTGTATACCTACGTGCATGTGCGGGCGGCAGCTGGACAGCCGTAATAGCTGTGCTCGTATGAGTGCTGTGCCCGCTGTAAACAGCAGCTAATGAGTGTATTTGTAGCGAGGTGCGTCGAGGTGCGTGGGGAGCTATGACGGAAAGCTTTGGGGGAGGGCCCCTCCTCCAGCACTATACCTAGCCAAGCAGGGCCTGCACCCTCCAGGGACCCTGCCTGCCCCCTGCCACACCCTCCCACCTGCCAGCTTGGCCACAGAGGCCTCGGTCTGCTGGGAGCAGTGTGTCCCCTGGCTGTATGATGTGCATGGGGGTGGACGTGGGGGAATTTGTGGCTTTCATGTGCACAGATTTGAGTGTTGCCACAATTCTGTGGGTCTGTTCATGTGCACATGTGTGTGTGTCTGAATCTGTGTATTTGTGACTCTGTCTGGTTCTATGCACCCCTCCTCCGACCCTGATGGCAGAACCAAAGGAGGGTAGGCGTGTGCTGTTGGCCCTGCCCCTTTGGTGCCTTTCCTGGAACACAGGAGATTGGGGCTTCTGGAGCTTCCTGAGGGAGAAAAAGAGGTGACAGTTCTGCTCACTAGGTGAGACAGGAGGAAGAGGCCTGGGCTTTAGCCCCAGTGGGCTTCCATATTTGCTCTCCAAGACTGTGGAAATCTTGGGGCCTAGAGAGCTCTCTGGCTCTAGAACCCTTAGGAGCCCCAGGAGTGAGAAAGGAGGGGTGCTGACCAATTGGTCCTAGCTGGTTGGTGGAGTGTGCACCCTGCCCCCAGCCAGGGCAGGATGGTGTGGGAGGTGGGAGGCTGAAGGGGCACCATGAGGCCCTGCACGAGGGGAGTGAGGAGAGAGCATGTGGCTAATGTGTCCAATTAAATTACTTCAAACCCTGCCGCGGCAGCTGCTCCCGGCGGGGCCCTGGGTACAAATTGGATCCGTCTCATTACCACAGGGTGGTGTCAGCAGGGCCAGAGAGTGGCGGCCCACACACTGCAGGCCCTCTCCCGTTCTGCCTGACCTAGGCCTGGTATAGCCCCCTTGAACATTAGCTCAGTCCAGTGCCCTTCAGGTTCCCCCAGTCTAGCAGGTCCAGACACTGGGGCTTCCTGCACACCTCTTTGCCATCCCAGCCAAAGGTCCCCTTGGAAATGTCACTTTCTTTCTCCAGGAATGGGGTTTTGTACTTTGCAGGGGTCAAGCTTAAGGAATCGCCTCTCAGGTCACCCAGCATACCCCCTTCCCTCCCCTGATAATAACAACACCGCTTATTTGGGGAGTGCTTCTCATGTGCTAAGCACTTTACATGTGTGCAGCCAAAATGGCTTGCTTAAGCTAGGGTGCTGGGATCAAACAGCTGTCCATTTGAGTCCTTACAGAGATTGTGGCTGCTGTGTCCCTGAGTAGATCACTCCACCACTCTGGCCTTGGTTTCCTCTTCTGTTAAGTGCCTATGATGATCATTCATACCTCCTAGATGGTTTCAGGATGAGGTGAGATAAGGCAGGAAAAGTATTTAGCAGAGCTTGGCCCATAGTAAACACTCAGCCAGTGGCAACTATTCTTGACATTATCCTGTACTAAGGGGTTGTTGTGTGGGATGAGGGTTCTGGAAGCTCTGAGGAGGACGTATCTGCTACCTACTTGTTGGAGTTGAGGAGGACTTCATGGAGGCAGTGTCAGAATAGCACAGACATGTTGCCCACTCACTCTGTGCCAAGTATTGTACAAAGCACATAACATGTGTTAGCTCTTCCATCCTCAGAACCACCCTGGAAAGTAGGAACTGGCAGTTAGAAGTCAGTTTGTAATTCCAACCACAGTACTGGACCTAAGAGCATGAGCTTCAGGCACAGGGCCTTAGGTCATGAAGGAAGAATAAGAGCTCCCATGGGAGCAGCAGAGGTGAGGCATTCGGTGAAGTGGGAACAGCACATGCAATGCCCCGGATGTTTGAAGGGTCCTGGCCAACTGAGACAGCAATGAGTGCTTGGCAGTGGCTGAAAGGGAGACCTTTGGGGCATGGTAGTGATAGGGAAGGTTTGAGAAGGTGGTTGGGACATTTTATAAAGGATTTAGTATTCTAAAATAGGAGAATTAGATTTTTTTTTTTAATTAAGGCAATGGAGAGCCTTGGATGGCTTGTGAGTAGTTCTCTGTAAAGAAATTTAACAACATGGTGGTGTGGAACATGGGAAGCCTGGAGGCAGCCAGGTAGTTGGAGCTAGAATCTCAGCTGTTTGCTTACCTGTCTCTGCCTCAGCCCAGCCCCTCCTTGGTTTCTCAGCTGCGCAAAGCTGAGTCCAAAGTACCTGCACTGGGAGATCTACCATGTCCAGCTGGCTGGGGCCCTGCCCTTGGGCAGCTCGCATTGGCTATTGGGCAGTCAAGGGTGTAGCCTGGTGTGAATAGACTGTTCCGGGCATCAGAGACAGCCTCCCAGGAAGAGACAGAGAGCCAACCTGGGCAGGCCCAGGGCCTGCAGACACAGTTAAGCCTCCTGAGATTGGTTCTACACCTACCCCCGACCCAGCATCAGGCCCTGGGGTTGGCAGGACACAGCTCACATTCCAGCTGCCAGGCTTGAGCTCTAAAGCCCCATCAGAGCCAATCTGTCTCCATGGCAAGTAGGTGGGTTACCCCCTCTCCATGCCAACAGCCCCTGGCACAGGGACCCATTCACAGCAGGGCCTGGGTACAGTGTTCCGACCTCCCTTGGGGGTCATCCCGGCGTAAACGCCCACACCCTGGAATGCTGGCAGCACACATGCATGTTGGCATTTTGGTGTGCATGCACACATGATGTGTATGTGTGTATATCCTGAGGCAGGAAGCAGAGAAGGGGGCACGGTGTAAGTTGCCCACCCTCCTTAGCTGGGTTTTTTCCTCCTTGGTGAGGAGGGGAGGTCAGGTGGGCACCAGAGAGCCTGATGGCGCAGTGAACTATGGGCTCTTGCCTCAGGGATCACAGTGGGAAAGTCAGCTCAGAGAAGGCATGAAAAGTCAAAAGGTCAGTGAAAGCAGCAAGGGAGAAGCTCCTGGTGTGTCTTAGGGTGGAGGTAGGGGCCATGGACCACCTTGTTCTCTACATACATCATTTCATTTAATCTTCACAGCAGAGTCCTTCAAGGAAGGTATCTTTATCACTGTTTCCAGATGAGGAAACTGAGCCCCAGAGAGATGGAGGGTCTGGCCTGGGTCACTCTGCTTGGCAGGGATAAAATTTCAAGTCAGCCTCGATCCAAAACCTTTGTCTTAAGTGCTGGGCTACACTGCCCGCTACCTCCCTTATCCTACTAGGATCCGAGCCAGCCTGTCTCTCGGCCTGTCTCTCAGAAAGGAGCACTAGGAGTTGGTATTGGCTGCAGAGCTGGACTCGAAGGATGTCCCCAGAGCTTCCTTTAGTACTTGGGGTGTCCCATAAAGTCTTTGTTCTCAGATCCTTGGAGTAGAGGGGCGTCTCCCAGCCTGTCTCCCTTCTCTCTCTACTGGCAAGGTGGAGGGATCCTCTCACTCAAGGGGAAGCTCTGAGAAGGGGAGGAGCCCCTCGCTCCCTACTTGGCACCTGCCAGCCCTGGAGGAGCCTGATGAATCGTCTGTGTGCCCCCCCCAACCTCATTCCTCCCTCTCCAGCCCCCGCCTGGTTGGGGAGGTGCGAAGGGAGCGATTTCACAGCCTGTCAGCTGAGGCCTAAAAATACCAGAACTCTGAGATGCCTGGGCAGGGGGAGGAGAGAGCAGGGACCAGGGATAGGGTGTTTGGGGGTGTGATGGTAACTTGGCCAGAGGAGCCCTGGTGGCACCACAGTCCTGCTCAGGAGTATGGGCAGACCTCCTGTTCCCACAGTCCCTATCTGGCCCCATATCAATGACCAAGGGGGGCCAGCATCTCTAGGGTCTTGAGAGCTCAGCTCTGGCACTTAGACCTAGGGGTCAGCTTGGTCCCAGTTAGGAACCATGGACCCTAGGCCCCCGAGAACCTCTAGCTGATGCCTCTTTCTCCCTCTCCACCCCCAGGTTGGCTGGCATCTTTGGACCGTGGGAGCTAGGCTGTGCCTGAGCCTGCTTCCTTCCTGGAGAAGGTGCCTGCTTCTGCTAGGGGAGAGGCGTGAGGAAGGCAGTGTGGATGGGGTGCCGGCAGGTGCGGGATGTGACGTGCCAGCCACCCAGGCGCTAGAGGGAAGCAGAGAAAGAAGGGGTGTGGTGACCCACGTCACTGCCACGTGGCTGTGTGCTGCAGCATGGCTCACAGCCCCCACCAGTCAACCAGGCCCAGAGAGTGGGACGTGTGCATATGTGTGTGCACGGACCTGCTGCGCTGGCTTGTTCTTGGTGCTGGAATGCTTGTGGTGGACATGCGTGACCCTCCCTGGCTATTCTAGGTAGAAACTAGGTGAGAGTGCAGAGTGGGTGTGGGAGCATGAGCAAGCACACGGCACTGTGCAGATGCCTGATATGTGTGCCTCCTATGTGGAAATATGAAACGTGATGGTACATGTGTCTGTGCAGAGGACATGAGCACACCTCGCTGGGCCACCAACCAGGGGCCAAGAGAGTCCTGGCAGAGTGGCAGCCAGAGCATGGGGGCTCTGGATCAAAAGTAAAAGGGTTCAGATCCCAGATGTGCCATCTGCTGATTTGCTTGGTGGCCTTGGGCAACTGACTTTTGAAATGAACCTTTCAGGGCTTCATTTCCCATCTATAAAATGGGGATAAGAATAGCACTGATGGGCGGCTCCTGTGGCTCAGTGAGTAGGGTGCCGGCCCCATATACCGAAGGTGGCGGGTTCAAGCCCGGCCTCAGCTGAACTGCAAAACAAAAAAATAGCCGGGCGCTGTGGTGGGCGCCTGTAGTCCCAGCTACTCGGGAGGCTGAGGCAAGAGAATCGCT
>CAUYON010146359.1:0-29308 GCA_963573935.1 Arctocebus calabarensis
AGAAAAGCAAGAAACTCAGAGCTTTCTTGGGGGAGGGGATGGACACTTTTCTTTTCATATGAATTTTGTACCTGAAGCTTGTTTTCTTGGAGTTGCAGCCAGTCTCAGCAGAGGTAATCCGCAGAAATCACTTCTCTCTCTCAGCTGGGCTCTCAGTATTCAGCTTAATTGTGCAGTTTCTGGAGGTTATCTTCCCTTTTGGACAGGAGCCTTTTTCGGAAGCTGTTTCCAGTCAGCCATCTTGCTCCGCCCCCTTCTTTATGGTTTAAATACATATTTTTCTCTATTATTTTATTCCAATGCAGGACATAGTCCATGGTCTGATAATCAGAAATATCTTTTTTCAGTCTGACAAATAAATATCTTTATGAGTGAGTGGGAACAGGATTTCTGGAATGTGGTCTTTTTACTTTCAAGACATTATTCCATGTTCTTCTATATTTACCTTTTACAAATGAGAGTTCATTGACAGATTCTTTTTCTTTTGTAATATTTTGTTTTCTTTTTGTCAGGCTGGATTCTTATAAGGATCTCTCTTTGAACATTTTATCATGAAATTCTGAGGGGTATGCATTTTCACATCAATTATATTTGAACGTCATTAAGTTTTCTTGGGTCCATATCTCAAGTGTTAGTTTAATAATTTCCTCTCCACTATCCATTGTTTTTTTTTTTTCCCCTCCTCCTTCTGGAATTCTACTTATTCACATATTCTTCTAAATATCTTATAATTTTCTTAAATGTACTTATAAAATGTGCAGGTTGAGTTGTTTATTTTATTTGATCTTCCAAATCACTAACTGTCAGTTCATTAAAATACACTTAATTAACATATCACTGATGAATCTCATTTCTTAACATAATTGCAATGTATTTCTTGGTCACATAAAGTTCAAGTGATAAAGGTTATGGGGAGTATATGTAATTCAATCAACCCAGTTTTTGGAAACTTGTTATCTTCAATATAGGGCTTCTTAGGTCATTTTGAGCAACTATATCCAGTCAGTAAATGGGAGTAAGTAGAGGAGGCTCAACAGTGGAAGTTTATTAGTTAGCTCTGGAATGGGTGCACCTTACTTCTATTCAGAGTCCATTAGTAAGAACTCAATGCATGGGCATTCATAACTGCAAGGGAGGCTGGGAAAGTAACTACCACCATTCCCAGGGAATGGGGGGTAGCCATGTTTGTGGAACACATACCTGTTCATCACATTCACCAAAGACTTCCACTCCTTTATTCTTCTGGCATTCACATGTATTGTTTAGTAAGAAAATTATATTTTTCTTTTTTTTTTCCTTTTGGCTGGTGATTTTTATTTGATGTTTAGTTTGTTTTAACTCCAAAAATACTTCTTCAGATGTACTTGACTCTCTTTGAGAACTCTATTTATTTCAAATTATTTTTTCATCTCCTCTAGGAGCTTAATTTTGATTAGCATGTGTTTTGTTTGCTTTACTAATCTTTCTTTCCTGGCTACAGGATCCCTTTAGATGTTCTTGGTTTTATTTCATTTATCTGCTCAGTGGCACTCAGGGATAGTTGTTGAGTACCACATGATTATAACTGTACAAATACTAGAAGGTGAAGAGAGCTTTCTCGTGGCCTACCAGTGATATATAAGTCCTTCCTAAAGCATGAGACAATCTCGTCCATTCTAACGATTATCAAATATTTGCTCTTTTATTAAAAAAAATTATTTTCTCCCATTGGAAACCAGTAAACACCAGAGCCACCAATGTGTTAGCTTTCTACTAGGTTTCCACTAGATGCTATATGGGCTAAACTCTCTATAGGGTTCAGTGATAACCAATCTCCTCTAAAGCTCCTCTGGAGGTTATTGGGCACTTACCCTACTAAACAAGGAGAAACAAAGACTTTCTTTCCACTCAGTCCTTTCATAGATCCCAGCAGCCACTTGTCTCAGGAGACACAAACAGTTGTGTTGGATTAGGTAGTAGACCTAAGTAGGTAGTAGAAGAGAAAAGCACTCAATTCAGGTTACTGAATTCCTAGAACTCTGGTTTTGAATCTGTCATTTAAGAAGACATTGTTTTCCAAGAGAAAAATTTCAGTATTGAGTTTTTAAATTCTATCTACTTATTTCTTATTGTTTAATAAAAAAGAGCACAAAAAAGCTAAGATTCTATGATATTTTAAAGAAATGTAGCTGCATCCACCCAACGTATATATACCAACATATACCTAATTATTGGTGAGTCAGAATTCTGTTGTATGTACTGTGGTAAACAGCTATGGGTCCACTGCAATTGGCATTAACTCCATGAACGGGACTTATGCCTTTTTTTCTTTTTCTAAACACTGTCAGTAGATTAAACACGTCTCCTGAAATTTTATTTCTATCAGCAGGTCTAAAACAAGGAATAAACCAAACCAAATAAAATATTTGACTTACAAATTTTAAATATTGTCACTTCAAATTGGAGATTTTACTCTAAATATGAAATATAAAATAAACTTCTATGAACAATAATATTCATATAACCTTATATTGGATTTTAGTAACCAGCACTTCCTACATCTACTTGCATTGATTACTTTCTAAAATAAACATGAATAAAAATGGTATTCGCTGT
Source organism: Arctocebus calabarensis (assembly GCA_963573935.1). Classification (NCBI taxonomy): domain Eukaryota; kingdom Metazoa; phylum Chordata; class Mammalia; order Primates; family Lorisidae; genus Arctocebus; species Arctocebus calabarensis. The sequence goes on from CAUYON010146359.1 coordinate 2,596, forward strand.
TCTTATAATTTAAACAATCACTTATTATAATTAAAGTGGCTAAAAAATATCTGCTCAGAAACAAAGCAAATGCTTAGACAGAACTAAAAGAACAATTATTTTTACTTGAACAACAGTTATCCTTTCGTCCTCTCACAACTCACTCTTATTTTCAAAACAAGCTTTGATAATTCGGAAGAAAAGCAACAATGAAGGGAATTCTAAGAAACTACCTCTTTTGACTACTATTCAAAACTTTGCTTTTGAAGGTCAGATGACAACTGCATTTATTAGTCAATGAACTTGTAATTTCTAACAATGAGTCCAGGTTCGGCACCTGTAGCACAAGCGGCTAAGGCTCCAGCCACATACATCAGAGCTGGTGGGTTCGAATCCAGCCTGGGCCTGCCAAACAAAAGCTGGGCATTGTGGTGGGCATCTGTATTCCCAGCTACTTGGGAGGCAGAGGCAAGACAATCGCTTAAGCCCAGGAGTTGGATGATGCTGGGAGCTGTGATGCCAAGGTACTCAACCCTGGGCAAGAGCTTGAGGCTCTGTCTCAAAACAAAACAAAACTATGAGTTCAAATTTTATAACAGGGAGGCCACTTGCTTTTTCCAGAATGCTTGCCATAATGGAATTTCCTGTCAAATTATACTGCTATTATTCAATGATACTAAAATGAACATATTACTAATGTAAGTGCTAATTTGCAGAAAGTACCACTGCACTTGGCAATAATGAAAATATAAATAACAAACTATTTTTTAGAACCCCATTTGAATTTGAAATATGTTCAGTGTCCCTCTTTACTCTGAATAGAAAGAATTGCCTGTAGTCAACTGGGAAAAATATTACTGTCTCTACCTAATATGTTTCCTAAGAGAATTTTATGTACAAAAAAATCTAGTTACCTGTACTATGAGGATTACTTTTTGTGAATCCTGTTCCTTAAAAAAATAATTTGAGGAGGATTCTGGGAAGATGGCAGAGTAGAAAGAACAAGAAATCTACTATCTTCCCACTTACATAACTGCAGATCTGTCTGATGTATCTATTATGGAATTCTGGAGTCTATCAAAGGCTTATAATTTCCCAATGAAGGATTATACATGAATGGCTGTTAGTTTTCAACCATTTCAGCTCTTAGCACAAGAGCAGCTTCCCATCCCCCTCATAGAGCTCCTTAGCTGGCAGCCATGCACATGTTTCTGGAGTAGCTTGAATAGAATTTAAAGGAACAACTATGAGCATAAGAACCTTATCCCACACATATCAGGATTTGTGCTCTTATCACTGATTTCTGCTTTTGATTTTAGAGATGTAAAGGAGCAAGTTCAACACCAAGTTTAAAATGGTCATAAAAAGTAATAGTAAAGTGTGGTTCATTCAAAAGAAAAATAAACAAATGAACTAAAACTGTCCCTGAAAAAGAAAGATGGCAAATCTACTACACACAGACTTTAAAACAACTGCCTTCAAGATGCTCAAAGAACTAAAGGAAGATGTGGTGAAAGTCAAAAACATTGTGTATGAACAAAATGGAAATACCTGTAAAAAGAAAATCTAAAAAGAAAGCAAGAAGAAATTCTGTAGACGAAAAGTACAATAACAGAAACAAAACATTCACTAAGGGGTTCAAAGGTATATTTGAGCAGGAAGAAGAAAGAATCCATGAACTTGAAGATAAGAAAATAGAAATTATTGAGTCTGAGGAACAGAAAGAAAAGAAATCAAAGAAAAGTGAACAGAGCCTAAGAAACCTGTGGGACACCATCAAGCAGACCAATGTACACATCATAGAAATTCCAGAATAAAGAGAGAAAGGGATAGAGAGAATATTTGAAAACATAAAGGCTGAAAACTTTCCAAATTTGATGAAAGACATGAACCAAGAAGCTCAACAAACTCAGCTGAGAGAAGATGAACTCAAGAGATCTACATTGAGACACATGAAAATCAAATGCATAAAGGAAAAAAACAGAAAGAATCTTGGGGAGAAGGATGGGGAGTCATGGTGTATGGCACACCTCTTGGGGGTGGAACACAAGTACAAGAGGGACTTTATCTAACAAACACAATCAGTGTATCCTAATTCTTTATACCCTCAATTAATCCCAAACAATAAAAATTTAAAAAGACAGAGGAAATCTCGAAACTAGCAAGAGAGAAGTGACTCATCACGTACAGGTGATTCTTAGTAAGGATCATGAGAAGCAGATTTCTCATTAGAAACTTTGGAGGCCAGAAGGCATTAGGCCAATGTATTCAATGGACTAAGAGGAAAAAAAAACTGTCAATCAAAAATTCTATATCTAGCCAAACTGTTTGTCAAAAGTGAGGAAGCAATTAAGACATTCCCAGATAAACAAAAAATGAGGAAAGTCATTACCATTAGAGTTGTTCTGCAAGAAATGCTCAAAAGAATACTATAGGGTAAAAGGAAGAACACTAGACAACAATTCAAAGCCATGTGAAAAAAATGAATATCTCAATAAAGATAAATACTCAGGCAATTATAAAATCCAATATTATTATAAGAATGGTTTGTAACTCCAGGTTTTGTGTACTACATGATTTAAAAGACAAATAGGTTTTTATAAAAAAAATAATTGTTACCCTAAAAGCTAGTATTATTGTAACCTTGGCTTTCAACTCCACATTTTGTGTTTTACATAATTGAAAAGACCTATGCATTTCAAAGAATTTTTAGCTTATGTTTTGGGGCACACAAAATAAGGATGTTAACTTTGTGACATCAACAACTGAAAGTATTAAATTGGGTGCATTTGTGTACATGCAACAAAAAGCCAAACACCAAAGGACCAGATTTTTCTAGAGAGAAAAGTTTATTGCATGGCTGCCAATCAGGGAGATAGGAATCTGGCTCAAATCCGTCTCCCCAAGATGGTGGTTGCGACAGATTTTATAGTCAGAGGGTAATGAGACATGACCCGATTGGGTCTCACAATAAGGTAATGCTAAGAAACGTGATCTGACTGGATCCTGCCATGGAGTGACACCACAGCTTGATCAGTACGGATTCTGGATCCTGCTGTGTAGTGTCTACTTCTTAATTTAGTCCCTACTCTTCAATCTAAGCACTTAGGTTTCACCCATGGTTACACATTTGATTTGTCTGGGCATGCTGAGGTTACATGACTGACTACCTGGGGTGGTCCATGGAAATTGTAACACAACTCAGTAGTTTACAACCAAAGGCAAATTAAATTAGGTTGGTTCTGCAATGACAAAGGGAGGAGGAGTGGGTGAATTAATATAGCTCAGTAGAACACTCCAGCTATCCTCCCTTCACAGGAACACCAAATTCAACAACTATCCATTTAAGAAAGCACTTTTCAGAAGAATCAAGAAAGTGAGCAATTATAGTACTTGGTTTTAACATTATAGCCAGGAAAACAGCAATGACAAGGGCAGAAAAGACAATCTGTGCCATGACATCAGCACTAGATGAAGAGAGAAACATTGTGCATGGGGGAGGGAGAGTGAAGTGATTGTGGGACTTTGCACTAGAACTCAATCCTTGGTCCCAGCGGTAGAAACCTGAGTTTCGGGTAGTTCCAGCACTGGCTGAATAAAGCAGCCTGGGGCCTATAATAAATTTCAAAGGCAGTTAGGCCATGCAGTCTTCAGTCCTCAGGCTAGATCTTTGGCTGTACTGCCTTGGAGTCAGTGGACATGGGGTACCCAGTGACAACCCAGCCATGGTGATCGAGCAAGTGCCTGTGTCAGCCCTCCCCCAACTCCAGGTGATGCAACTTGGGGAGAGTCTTCTTTCACTTGAGGAAAGAGATGGGAAGATTACAAAGGCCTTTGTCCTGTAACGTGGGTGCCAGTTCAGTCACAGTAAATAAAGTACCAAGTAGACTCCTGAACCCCTGATTCTAGACCTTAGTGGCTAGGTGGTATTTCTAGCTCCACCTTGGGTCAGAAGGGAACTTACTGTCCTGAAGGGAAGGAACCAGTCCTGCCAAAATTCACACACTGCTGACTAAAGAGCCCTTGAGCTTTGAACAAACATCAGAAGTAGCCAGGCAGCAGTCACCATGGAATTTGGGCAAGACTGGGCTGGCTTCAAGGGTGACCAGGCACAGTCCCAATTGAAGTGGCCATTAAGGAATGCTCACATCATTCCTCCCTTAACTCCAACAGTCACACAGAGAGTGAGGGAAGAAAATGAGAGACTTTGCCTAGTAATCCAGGGAATTCTCCTGGGTCTTACCCAAGACCATGAAGGCAGTACCCAGAAACCTGAAAGACTCACATTGTTTCTGGGATCAGGCCAATCTCTGTGCTGATACAGCTGCATTGACCAAAGACTTAGATTAAAACACTTAATTCCTTCTGAACACCTGGACAGCTAGTGGGTTCAAACAAGCCAAGTCTGCAAAGATTAAAATAAATACCTTTCTCTTCAATGCCCAGACATTAACAAACATCCATAAGCCTAACACCCAGCAAAACATAACTCACCAAAAAAACTAAATAAGGTATCAGAGACTGATCTGGGAGTAATAGAGATATGTGATCTTTCAGGCAAAGAACTCAAAATAGCTGTTATGAAGAACCTCAGTGAAAAATAAGCCACAGAGAAAAGAAGTTCAGAAGCTTATCAGAAGATTGAGTGCAGTGACTCACACCTGTAATACCCTAGAACTTTGGGAGGCCCAGGAGGGAGGATCACTTGAGGTTAGGAATTTGAGATCAGCCTGAGCAAAAGCAAGATCCCATCTCTAAAAAAAAAAAAAAAGAAAGGAACAAAGAAAGAAGAAAAAGAAAGAAATCTATCAGAGAAATTTATCAACGAGATGAAATAATTTTTTTTTCAATTTGGAGCTAAAAAATTCAATTGACGAGTGAAAAATCCATCAAAATCTTTCAACAGCAAAACTGATAAAGCAGAAGAAAGAATTAGTAAGCTTGAAGACAGGTGATTTGAAAATGCATAGTCAGAAAAAAACAAATAAAAAATAAAGTATGTTCACAAGATCTAGAAAATATACTCAAAAGGGCAAATCCAAATTATTGGCATTTAAAAAGGAGGTAGAGAAAGACACTAGGACAGAAAATTTCAAAGAAATAATAACAAAGAACTTTCCAAACCTAGAGAAATATATCAATATTTAAGTACAAGAAAGTTTTACAATACCAAGTAGATCTAATCCAAATAAGATTATCTCAAGTATTCCATAATAAAGCTCCTAAAGGTCATGGATAAAGCAAAAATTTTAAGAGAAACAAGAAAATGAGAAAAAATAACAAATAAAGGAGCTCCAATATATCTGGCAGCAGACTTCTCAGTGGAAACATTCTAGGCCAGAGGAGAATGGCATGACATATTCAGCATGCTAAAAGAAAAAAAAAAAGACTTAGAATATTATATCCTGTAAAACTATCCTTTAAACAAAGGAAGAATAAAAGCTTTCCCAGACCAACAAAAGCTGGGGGATTTCATAAATACCAGAGTTATCCTACAGTTAATGATAAAATAGTTTCTTTCTTCATTAGGAAATGAATGGATGCTAATGAACAGTAAGAAATAATCTAAAGGTACAAAACTCAGTGGCACAAAAGATGCAAAATTTCCATCTTTTATGGCTGAACAATATTCCATGGTGCACACATACAACAAAGGACACAGCTACCACTCAGACTTTAACCTTACAAATGCAAACTATGTAACCTAATCACATATACCCTATGTATCCACATATTAATCTGAAATTTTTTTTAAAAACCTCAGTGATAACAACTGTACAAATTAAAAATACTCTATTGCTATAATTGTAGAGAATAAACCATAATTATATGTTGAGTAGGAAGACTACAAAGAAAACCAACCAAAAATCATAACTACAATGAGTTTTCAAGAGATAAAGAGGATAAAAAGACATAAATAGAAACAATAAAAGCCACAAGGCAGAGGGATGGTGTTAATGTGTAAATTTCTTTTAAATTCTCTTTGTTTGCTTGTTTTTTGTAAGCAAAATTTTTGTCTGTTTAAAATAATTGACTATAAAATGTTTTTTAAAGCCTCCTCCTGACCTCAAATCAAAAAACCTACAAACGGATACATAAAAAAAGAAAAGCAAGAAATTAAAACACACTATTAGAGAAAAATCACCTTTAGACAAAGAAAGATGGGCAAGAAAGAAGGAAGAAAAATAAGGCAACAAAACAATCAGATATCAATAACAACATGGCAAAAGTAAGCTCTTATCAATCAATAATAGCATTGAATGTCAATGGAATAAGCGCTCTACTCAAAAGCCACAGAATGGCAGAATGGGAAAAAATAGTTCCAACTATACATTGCCTACAAGAAATCCACCTCACCTATAAAAATACAGATTGACTAAAAGTAAAGGGATGGAAGAAGATATTCCATGCAAATGGAAAAAAGTAGGAGTAGCTAAACTTCTATCAGATAAAATAGATTTCAAGACAATAACTGGAAAAGGGGACAAAAATTGTCATTATACAATGATAAAAGGGTAAATTCAACAAAAGGATATAACAATTTTAACTATATAGGCATCCAATACTTAATAGAGCACCTAGATATATAAAACAAATATTATCAGAGCTAAAGAGAGAGAGAGACCCCAATACAATAAGCACTGGAGACCGAAACATACCACTTTCACCGTTGGACAAATATTCAGATTGAAAATCAACAGTGAAACTAATTTAGACTTAATATCCATTATAGTTCAAATGGACCTAATAGATATTTACAAAATGATTCATCCAACAAGTACATAATACACATTCTTTCCCTGAAGTCATGGATCATTCTCAAGATTAGACCATATGAGGCCAGAAAGGAAGTCTTAAAATTTCAAAACTATTCATATCATATCAAGTATTTTCTCGGATCTTAAAGGAATATATCTAGAAATCAATAATAAGAGAAACCTCAGAAACTCACAAACACACAGAAATTAAACCATATGCTCCTGAATGATCAATGGGTCATTGAAGAGTGTAAGAAGAACTTTTCAGTTCACACCAAGCACAGCAAAGAAAATAATCAACCAAGGGAAGAGACAACCCACAGAAAGGGAGAAAATATTTGCAAACTACTCAACTAACAGGGGATTAAAAACTATTAATAGAATCTATAAGGAGCTCTAAAAATTGACAGGAAAAAATCTAACAATTCAATGTAAAAATGGGCAAAAGATCTAAATAGATATTTTTCGAAAGAAGACATACAAATAGATAATAGGAATATGAAAGCAATGCTCAACATCATTAGTAATCAGAGAGATGCAAATTAAAACTATAATGATATATTATCTCAACCAGTTAAAATGGTTTTTATGGAAATGATAGCAATAATGGATGCTGGCAAGGATATGGAAAAAGGAAAATCTCTGTACAGTGTTGGTGAGAATGTAAATTAGTGCAACCACCATGGAAAACAGTATGTTTCCATTACAAAGCTAAAAGTAAAACTACCATATGACCCAGCAATCCCATGTACATATATGTAATGTCCACAAGAAAGGAAATCAGTATATCAACAAGATACCTACATGTCCATATTTATTGCAGCACTATTCACAATTGCCAAGAATTGGAATTGACCTAAGTCCATTAATAGATGAATAAATCAAAAAAATATGGTACATAAACACAATAGCATATTATTCAGCTACTAAAATGAATGAAATCCTGGCATTTGCAAAAACATGGATGAAAGTGGAGAACATTACGTTAAATGAAATAAGTCAAGCACAGAAAGACAAATCTTGCATGTCCTCACTCATATGTCAGAGCTAAATGTTAAATAAATTGATCTCATGGAGACAGACAATAGAATGATGATCACTAAAGGACAAGAAGGGTTGCAGGGAGGGGGGATAAAGTGAGGATGGTTAATGGGTATAAAAATATACTTAGATAGAATCAACATTATTTGATAACACAACAAAAAGACTATAGTAAATAGTGTCAGGATATATTTTTTAATAACTAAAAGAATAGAATTGGAATGTTCCTAATACCAAAAAACAAAAATCAGTGCTTGAGATTATAGATACCCCAATTATCCTGATTTGATTGTTGCACATCATGTCTGTATCAAAACATCACATGTACCCTATAAATATATAGAACTATTATGTACCCATAGTAATTCAATTTTAAAAAAATTTGTAGAATTTGGGGATAAAATTCCCAAATTCCCAAATAAAATTCCCTGTAAAGGAGCAGAGTTTTGTATATTATTAAAGTTAAGTTGGTATAAATTCGAATTAGAGTGTTATAACTTTAGGATGTTAAATATAATCTCCATGGTAACTCTAAAGAAAATAGCTACACAATATACACAAACAGAGATGAGAAATAAATTTAAACATTTCACTATAAAGGATCAACTAAATGCAAGAAAAGACAGTAATGTAGGAAATGGGAGACAAAAATGCTGTAAGGCATATAAAAACAAATAGCAAAATGACAGATGTAAGTCTCTATCAGTACTTACTTTAAATGAATGTGGATTAAACAAACTCTCCAATAAAAACACAGGCTGGCAGAAGGGACAAAAACACATGATCTAACTATATGTTGTCTACAAGAGACTCCCTTTAGATTCAAAGATATAAACAAATTGACAATGAAAAGATGGATGAACAGAAAGAGAAATTCCATGCAAACAATAAAAGAAAGCAGTTTCAGACAAAATATACTTTAAATCAAGAAAATTCACTAATGTACACAGCTATGATTTAATTCAAAAAAAAAGAAAATTAACAAGAGACAAAGACAGTATATAATTTTTAAAAATGTAACTATGGCTTACAAGACACTATTATTAATAAAAGTTTCAATAGAGCAAGAAAATATAGCAATTATAAACATTCATACATCTAATAATAGACCATCAAAACATTTGAAGCAAAAACAGACAGCATTTAAGGGCGAAATACAATAACAGTTGCCGAGTTTAATGCCCCCTCTAATAAAGTGGACCAATCTGTCATGAGATAAGTAAGGAAATAGAAGCCTTAAACAACATGATAAACCAACTAGATATAATAGATGTACATATAATCCTCAACATCAATAGCATACATATTCTTCTCAAGAGGATGTGGGATATTTTTCAGGATAGACTATATTGTAGTCACAAATTAAGTCTCAAGAGATGTTAAAAAATAGATGTCATAAAATTGTCTTCTCTTACCACAATGGGATGAAGATGGGATGAAGTTAGAAATCAATGTCAGAAATACAACTGGAAACTTTGCAAATTCATGAAAACTAAACAGCACACTCTTAACCCACCAATGGATCATTGAAGAAATCACAAGGAAAATAAGAAAACAATTAGAAATGAATGAAAAGGGAAATATAAGATACCAAAACTTACAGAACACAGCAAAAGTGATACTAAGGAGAAAATTTATAACAAATGTTTACATTTAAAAAAAGACAAATCTCAAATCAACAATCTAACTTTATATCTTTAGGAACTAGGAAGAGAAGAACAAACTAAACCCAGGACTATTAATAAGAAAATAATAAAGATTGGAGCAGAGATAGATAATAGAAAATAGTGACAGTCAATAAAACCAAAAACTGGCTCCCCAAGATCAAAAAACGTTGACAAACTTGGGCAGTGCCTATGGCTCAAAGGAGTAGGGCACTGGCCCCATATGCCAGAGGTGGTGGGTTCAAACCTGGCCCCGGCCCAAAAACTGCAAAAAAAAAAAAAGTTGACAAACTTTTACCTATGTAGACTTAGGGAAAAAGAAAAAAGTTTCAATTTCCTAAAATCAGAAATGAAAGTGGAGACCTTACTAATGTTTTATAGGAATAAAAAGAATTATTAAGATAGCACTATCCACAGTTGTGTGCCAAGAGATTAGACAACTTATGTAAAATGAAAAATTCTTAGAAACATAAAACTTACCAATACTAAATCATGAAGAAAATTGAAAATCCTAATGAGTTCAGTAAGGATAGCAAATCAGTAACTGAAAATCTCTTACAAAGAACTGCCTGTACCTAATGGCTTCTCCAGTAAATTCTACCAAATGTTTAAAGAGGAACTGATAGCAATCCATCTCACATGTTTTCAAAAAATTGAAGAAATACAAGGATAAAGCTCAATAAGCATTTGCTACATAAAACAATAATAATAACAATGTCCAACTGGTAGAATTCAACAAAAAAACTGCCCAGAAATAATAGAGTGAAGAAGTATATGGAATATATGTATAATAATATGTGATCTGGCACTGGTAGGTTAAAGTTGTTTCCGAGGTCCTTGTATATTTGAGATAAGAACAAATATATTAACCTCAAACACTGTTAAAAATTTGTGTATTATTAAAGTTAAAAATTTCTGTGCTAATGATAAAAACTATACAGTAGAAGAGAGACTAGCGGAAGAAGAAATATGTACAGAATGAGAAATTTCTGTGCCCTTTCTCCATTCAAACCATAAGCATATTCCTCCCCAGAATGCCTCATCAAGAAAAGGAAACCCAGAATGTGAGAGACAAGAGAACGGGTATAAGTTGTTATTTCTTTGATCTTAATTTGCAGGTTTATATTTTGTTCAGTTAATAGAATAATCTAGATTTTCAGAAATAAATTTGTGTGTTGCATCCAATTATAAAAAGCAATGATAATTTTCTCCATGAAATAGTCATCAGGGGTATATACTGTTTTCCTGACAGTTAACATAACTTAAAAGGAAAAAAAAAAAACCCAACATTGTGGATTGAGAGAAAGATTTCCTTTTAAATTTTTGCCCTGGAGACAAGTAGCTCTTCCACAAAACTGAATAAAGCATTTCCCTGGCTGTCCCCATGCTAAAGATGGTTCTTTTGTTATAGACTTTCTTTTTTTTTTTTTTATAATTTTATTGAATCATAATTCTGTACATTGGTGCAATCATAGGGCACGATTCATATACATTCAGAAATGTTTTGATTGTACTGTTACAGATAGTGTTATTGAATTTCTTTAATTTAAGAAGACTAGCAAATATACTTGGATTGATCCATATAATGAGAACTGGGATAATCAATGATTGCAGGGGAATTAAATGGGGGGGGGGGTGTGCACGCATGCGCACATTTAGAATATTTTTAAAAAAGAAATAATTACCCTGATGGGATTCAGGACTCAAATTCCTCCAGAGGGGAAGAGGGTCGCCTGAATGAATGAGGAATGGGTGTGCACACACACTCTGAGGGAAGCTGAAATAGTGGCCAAAAGAAGCTGCTACTCCTCAGTTCACTTTCACATTTGCAGCGTGAAAATGACAAACACGGTGCCTAGATCACTTGATTTATTTTTTGAAAGCTCACTTTCTAAACATTTTTAATATGTTATTAAAATAGCCCATTTATTGTTAAAATCTTCTCAGACGGGGAAAATATACACAATTCATTCCATCAAATTGCTAGTTTGCAATCTCTAATATAAACAAATGACACATCAATTAATGCTTACTATCCTGACCTCTGGACAGAATCAGAGTTCCAGCTGTAAATTGGGTATATCTATTTTGTTACCACACAGGACCTGCAAATTCAACATCTTCCACATTGAGATATGTGGAATCCAGCAAGTCCAGTTTCTAGACTCTTCCTGTAATTTGCTTTAGAATATATTTAAGATCTTTTATATCCATCATCTTGATTTGCAAATCAATTATAAACTCTGAAGATAATACTTAAGCTAACTTCAAATTTCTGAATGACTTATATGCAATTAGGTCATTTTAGTATATGATATGTAACAATAGCAGTAATTATAGATGTAGCAAGAATAATAGCAGGCAATATCTACTTCTATCGTACTAGGTATTGCATTAAAAATTTTGCATGAATAATTAAAGAATCCTCACAACAACTATAACAGGAAAGGAATCATTATCCCCAGTTTATAGATAAGAAAATGGAGACTCAAATAATTTCTCATGGTAAACTTAGTAGTAAATGATGGGTTTGAGATCCAAATTAAGACCTGACTCTACTCAAGAGCTTTGTGAACATGATGCTCTGTGGTCATTCCAACCTATACCAAACTGTGGTTGTTGAAGCTGAGGTTCAAAATGTTTTGAAAATGCAAAGAAGAAATCTATCATAATTAATAAAGTTCCTCTCTGAACGGTCCTGAGAAGTCAAGACCTTTTGGACTACCATGGATTGGTGACATTCCATCTGTGGGGACCTTGCAGGATGGTGTGCTCCGCATCACTCTCTCCGTCTCTGATTCTTGAACCCTCTCCTGTAAGGACTGCTTGTCTCCCATTGCAGAGTTTGTAGTTGGGCAGGCAAACAAAGGACCCTACTTACCCCATCACAGGGTGGGAATGTAACCCCCATTGCAACAGTAGGGGTACATATTTGTTTTTGAGTTTGCAGAGAGTTACCAGAGTCTGAGATGGGCTGGGAGGGAATGAGGAGATGTAGGTGAACAGGCACAAAGTTTCAGTTAGGAAGAATGAATTTGGAGATCTATTGCACAGCCTGTGAGTATGGTTTATATAATGTACGTTTCAAAATTGTTAAATGAGTAGATTTTAAATGTGCATACCACACACACAATAATAACAGTATAAGGTGATTGATATATTAACTTTTTTTTTAGACAGAGTCTTACTTTGTCACCTTAAGAAGAGTGTCGTGGGGTCATAGCCCAGAGCAACCTCAATCTCCTGGGTAAAGTGATCCCCTTGCCTCAGGCTCCCAAGTAGCTGGGACTACAGGCTCCCAAGTAGCTGGGACTACAGGTGTCCACCACAACGCCCACCTTTTGGGGGTTTTTTTTTTTTTGGTGACAATGTCTCACTTTGACTCAGGCTGGTCTTGAACTGTTGAGCTCAGGTAATCCGCCTGCCTTAGCCTCCCGGAGAACTATGATCACAGGTGTGAACCAATGTGCCTGGCCAATATATTAACTATTAATAGTTTGCTTTAATCACTCCAGAATGTACACGCATGTCAAGATATCATTGTACATCATAGATACATAAAATTATTATCTGACAATTAAAAAATTTTTAATGTGGTATAAGAAGATTATAGTCTATTCTCTGAGATTCCAAATTACAAGTCTGATACACGTTTTTCTCTTACCTTTGAGATGACAAGATTCTCTTTATAGCCCTAAGACGAAAACCTGTCAAGGATCAAAAGTCACACTGAGGAAACAGACATGAGAGATGAAGCGACAATTTCTCTGATGATGTGATTGACCTCACAGATCTAGCCATGTTGAGACCTAGGAAACCCTCATAACTTTTTCATGGGGACTCCTCTCTTTATTGTTTTTTTTAACTCATTCAGATTGGAATTCTGTCACTTCTAACGGAGAGAGGCCTAACAAATATACCTTGAAAGAACAGATACCTTTGACAGAGTACCTGAGGTAGACTGACTAGCTTAGGTTACACTGGCGTACCTATGACTGGCATATGTTATATTGATGCACCCCTGAATCCATCAGAGGTCAGGAAACACTTTTAACAGTCAATGCCCCCATTGGAACCAGTCTAAGATATGTTACTTACAGGATGTTGCAAGGCAGGTGGTCACCATCCTCCACAATATTTTCCTGTATGAATCAAGGGGTGAAGGGATGCAGAGGGTAGTGTCAGGAAGAGGCAGTGAATAAACCTGGGTGGTAACGTGAGAACTAAAATTCTTCAAGCACCATTTCTACTGGTCTCTGCTAATATACCCATTTTATTAATATTAGGTAAGACAAAAAGGGCATGCACAAACCATTCACAATAGAGAAAACTGCTCACCGTCCCCAGTAATATAAATGCCAAATGGGGCAAGTTGCCGTTGTCAACTAGGAAACTTATAAGAATGTGCAGCAATCCTAGTGCTGGTCACTGAGTGTAATCTAGGTCTCTCCCTTTTTGGTACATGATAGATTTGCACTTATGGGCAACTTGTGATAGGGTGAAGTCATGTGACGTGTTATGACTAATGGGATTATGAAAGTGATATTTTCATTTCTGGACTAGAACGTGTAACAGCTGCTGCAAAACCTTCCAGAGCTATTCTGGGAGGAATTCTAGAGAAAGAATGATAGAGGACAGAGAACCCATCAAGATTGTAGTTTTTGCAAGACTAAGTCATTTTAAGAAACTAAAGTGTTGGAGCTGTTTGTTATTGTGAGGAGAATTGTCTACCCTAATTGAAATAAAATGTAAGAATCGATAACACTCTATGTTTACAAAGTAGATTAATCTGGGTGCAGTGGCTCACACCTGTAATCCTAGCACTCTGGGAGGCTGAGGTAGAGGAGTACTTGAGCTCACAAGTTCAAGACTATCCTGAGCAAGATTGAGAACCCCATCTTTGTTAAAAATAGAACAAAAAAATAGCTAGACATCCCAGCTACTAGGGAGGCTGAGGGAAGAGGAATGCTTGAGCCAAAAAGTTTGAGGTTGAGCTCACATTGAGCTGTTAGCTCTAATGGTACCACTGCACTCTACCCAGGGTGACAGAAATACTATTTTAAAAAACCACACACACAAACAAGATAGATTAAAATCACATACTTAAATATTCTTAGTGGTAGAATAAATTAGGAAAAACTTTTTAGAGTATATATTGGCAGGCTGTCCTAACAGATTATTAACTTATTTAATTTTTTCTTAGCAATGTATTCCAATATTGTCAAGAAATGTTAACATTGATAATAAAAGTTTTATTTTTTCCAGGAAGTTCAGAGATAATTTCATTTTAATAAAGTTCCAATGTACTGTAAGGTAACATACCCGCTCTGAGTTAAGGCCCTTCATTATGAATTTGGTCTTGACTCTTATTGGCTGTCATGAGTTAACCTTACTACACATCAATTCCCTCATTTAAAAAATAAGGCTCACATCCAAGCATGGTGGCTAATGCCTATAATCCTAGCATTTTGGGAGGCCAAGGCAGGAAAATCACTTGCGTCTAGAAGTTCAAGATCAGCCCAAGCAACATAGCACAACCCCACCTCCACAATATATAGAAAAATTATCTGGAGACAGTGGTGCACACCTGTCCCAGGTAATAGGGAGGTGGAGGCAGGAAGATCCCTTGAGTCAAGGACTTTAAGGTTACAGTGATTTATGATAACACCACTGCATTCTAGCCCAGGCAACAGAGTGTGAGAACTTGTCCAAAAAAAAGGCTCACAATATTACCCAAATTAATTGGACAGAATAAACACTTAGTAAATGTTAGTTATTAACATGGTCATCATGATGTGAAACTTTATATTGTTTCCCAATGTGCCTAAGTCAACACGCCCTGTCCTAATTTATATATGTATGTATTCATTATAGATGTTTTATTTATTTATATTAGTATATTATTACAAATTTATTGTAATTCTATGCAATAATTTATGGAATAAAGCAGAATATTGCTGAGGTTACTGTCAAAAAATATCCCTTCTCTCCATATTCAAATTTAGGACCAAATAACATCAAAATAACGAAGATGATTGGGGACTATAACTTAAACATTAGGCAGAGTGAACTTGTTAACTTTGCCCCTGAAATAGACAAATTTGCTTCCCTCCCCTTGATCATAAGTACAGCCAGAAAGCTGCAGACCTACCTTTCTGGGGCAAGGTCCTTATCACAAAGCAAAGAGCAGACAACAATGCAATCTCCCTCCTGGCATAAGGATTCTTGAAAAAGAGAGGGGAACAGTTTGCACTGATTATACTTAATTACTCCCAAACCCACCTATCAGAGAAGTACCTCCTTCTCCTAAATGTGGGAGGACTAGAGAGCTAAATGGAGACTAGCGGTGTGACCCACACATCTTCTCCTGAGCCGGGCAGAAGGATTTCTTGCAAACACTTGGATGGGTATTGAGTTTCTTCAGCAGCTGGAGTTGGGGCTTTCCTTTCCTGAAATACGTGTGGTTTCTCATTCACGCTGATATTTCCAAAGAGTTAAAAGATGAGCACACAGGAAAATCAAGGTACACCCCCTTTAACAGTTTAACTTGTTTCTTAAATTGATCTCTTTTCTTCTCTATCTAATGTAGGGCTCTCGCTATTTGCAAGCATTCAGTAATCAATTTGTTTTCCATTTTCTTATCTCGCTCTCTCTCTCTCTCCTTCTCTCTCTCTTCGCTCTCTCTTCCCACACCCCCATCTTTTCAGTCCTGGCCATTTGTTTTCAAACATGCTCTTTAGATCTCTGGGATAAGCACAGGAAGTACCTGAGGTCTGTATGCCCAGAATCATCCATCACGGATCACTGCCTGAGACTGCAGGCGAAATAATAACTCACCCTGGCTGGAATGTAGCCTTCTGCCCTGCTTACCTGCACTATGCTTCAGTTTGTCCATGTCTGCCCTTGAAGTCCCCATTTTCTCATGTTTGTCACATACTTATTCAGGACACAGTACTTTTCAGCAGTAAAGCCTTGTCAGCTCTAAACCCCTGCAGCGATATTTTGAAGAATATATCATGTTCTTCCCTTCTCAAATCTCATCTGATTTTCTTTTTCTTTTCTTCTCTCTCTCTCCCTCCGTCCCTCTCTCTCTTTTTTCTTTTTTATGAGACAGAGTCTCACTATGTCGCCCTCAGTAGAGCTCCATGGTGTCACAGCTCACAGTAACCTCAAACTCTTGGGCTTAATCTATTCTCTTGCCTCAGCCTCCCAAGTAGCTGGCACTACAGGCGCCCGCCACATTGCCAGGCTATTTTTTTTGTTGCACTTGTCATTGCCGTTTAGCAGGCCTGTGCCAGGTTTGAACCCCCCAACCTGGGTGTATGTGGCCGGCGCCCTACCCACTGAGCTATGGCTGCTGCACTCATCCGATTTTCTGATTTTCTGTAACCAGTGGAATATCTGCCCTGTCTTCAGGGAATGTTTCACCACCTGCACCTCCTCTCGGTAAGTTGGAGGGAGGGGCAAGGAAATGCTTCCAAATCCCATTCCTGCCTAGAGGTTGGGAATCGAGACAAATGACATTAGTGATTTGGGACAACCCCAAGTCTGCACAACTTTCAGTTGCTCCTGCTCTTTCATGAAAGATCTAATCCAAATCAAGATAGGATCTCCAATCACATGTTAAAAAGGAAGGGTAGTTTTAAAATTAATCAATTTGAGCCTTACTCAAGAATCTTTAGACATCAAGAATAATTAAAGATATTCTGTGATTTACTAGAATAATTTAAGTTAAATGTTTTTCAGAAGCAAATACAGTAAAGTATCTTGACATAATGAAATCGGAAGGTGAATTCATTACATTAGTATCTACATGTTTGAATGTTTGAAATATTTTATAACGTAAATAGTGAGCTTTTAACTTGGGTCCAACCACGATGTTCGGTTTTAAGGAGCTAATGATATTCTTTCCCCATCCTCAGTTCAGAATTAATTGAGAAACACAAAAATCAGATGAAGACTATAATGTCATCCTATCGCTTGTGGAATAGCTTGGAGAATTTTGCCTTCGACCTGTGGCCAAGGGGCCCTGTTAACTTTGACCCGAGAAATCAACTCATTCATCCAGGCCCAGGCACAGTAGGCACTTGGACAAGAGTCTTTTGGCTTGACAAAAAAGGACCTAAGTGAAGGACCCTCTCTGCAAGCAAGCAGATCTGAAAACATGGGCACAGGTTGCTAAAGTGAGTGGGAAGGAGCAGGACGAAGCTTTGTAGGGTACTTGAAATGTTCTATTCTTGATCTTCAGTGATTTCATGAATTTGCAAATGTGTAAAAATTCATTAAGCTGTATATTTAAGATTTGTGGATTTCTGTAAGTTTCACCATACATATTAGTTTGCTAGAGTTGTGGTAACAAAGTATCATAGAGTGGGTGGCTTCAGCAACAGAAACTTATTTTCTCACAATTCTGGAAGCTGAAAGTCCAAGATCAAAGTGTCAGCATGCTCTGTTTCTCCCCAGGCCTCTGGCTGCCTTCTCACTGTATCCTCAGGGGCCTTTTGTCCTTTCATTCATTCATTCTAATCCCTGGTGTCTCTTTTTCTTCTTACAAGGACACCAGCAATATAAAATTAGGGATCCCCTCTGCAGGCCTCATGCACCTCATGTCTCCAAACACAGTCACACTGGGGGTTAAAGCTTCAATATATGCATTTTGGGAGACAAAGTTTGGTCCACAACAACATTTGTGTGGTATACTATACTTCAATAACAAAGTTTTTTCAAAGTAGCAAATGTTTATAAAGTAGGAATCCTTTAAGACAAAAAGATTGAATTTACTATATGATGACTTTTAGATGTTTCATTGGTTCCTAAGAAAAATTTGGATGCTTCATGCAAAGTATTAAAGAGTTATATCTTATCTTATAACAGTGAAAAAAAAAAAAGAAAAAGAAAAATTTGGATGGAGAAAAGAGAACTGGATGCCCAGGGATAAGAAAGGGGATGGGGGAGGGACAAAAGGGTCGGTGGAACAGAAAGCAAGATTGGGAAGTAAGAAGTAGCTTGTCCTGCTTTACAAGCTGGTGTTGGTTTGGGAGAAGCCAGACTTCCTTGCCCTGGGGCCAGCTGGTGTACCCGGGGAAGGAGCAAGGGGGGAGACAGGTAGGTAATGGACAGGGGCATGAAGGGAGAGAGGAGGCAGTGTGGAAGGTCAGTTTAAAAAAAGTTAAGAGAAAAAGAGACTGAGAGAGAGGGAGGGAGAGAAGAAAGGAGAGAGGGAGTGGAGAGGATGAAGAAATATGACTTCATAAGAGGTAATCATACGACTTAATATTTAAGTAGATGAACTTTGGATGTCAACTACCTAGCTTAATGTCCCAGTTCTGCCACTTAAAAGCTTTGTGACCATGGGGAAATCACTTAATTTCTCCATGCCTCAGTTTCCTAATCTGTGAAATGAAGTAAAGAATATTGCCTACATCATACGATCAGTTACAGAAACAAATGAGCTAATATACACACAGCCTGGCATATGCATGGGCCAGTACTATGTAAATGTCTACTATTATTATTGGTCAAGAATTGTCTGTCTAGGTTTCAAAGTAAATAAGAAATGGAGGGCTGGTCCCAGTGGTTCACACCTTTAAGCCTAGCACTCAGGGAGGCTGAGGCAGGTGTATTGCTTTATTTCAGGAGTTTAAGACAAGCCTGAGAAAGAGACAGACCTTGTCTCTAAAAATATAGCTGGCATTGTGGTGAGTGCCTGTTGTCCCAGCTACTTGAGAGGCCCAAGAGTTTGAAGTTGCTGGGACCTATGATGCCATAGCACTACCCGGGGCAACGAAGTCAGACTCTGTCTCAAAAAAAAGAAAGGAAGGAAGGAAATGAAAACCTGCCTTTTTGACAATCTCATGGATGTACACAGTTGGGGGAAATGTCCATTCCTTTTTATAGGCCCCTGCTTACTTCTCCAGGTGGGCTTAGGTGCCTAGTTATAACCAACTGTACTCACAGCAACCCTAGAGAGTCTGCTCAGTTTAGCTAGGCTGACATACACTGTAGTTCTCATGTGGTTTTACCTGAGAGCCTGATATCTCCCAGCTTAGACCTAATTTTCCATCTAGGAAATACCGATATCCTGCCTTCCATGATAAGGCTGAACAACTACTGCAGTCCTCAAACGTAATTTTTCTACATGAGTTATCTTGCTTGCTTTTTTCATTGAAGCAGCAAAAAAAAAAAGAATCCAGCAAAGATCATTTTATTCCCCTCCGCTTCACTGTGATATGGGCTGATAGACCCCACTGACCTCCAAGGAGGATCATTTCTAAAATGTGAGAGTGCAGGTGTTTTGCTTATTTTCCACATGGGCGCTTTTCTCCTTGCTAGTGCCTTTCTCCAGAGACGACAACACCCTGCAGACACCAGGAGCTGAAAAACCACAAGTAATGTTTACTGTGGGCATTTATTAAAGGGTGTTAACAACTAATTGCTAGCATCAGGCCTTTAAACACATTGCAAATAGTATGATTACTGTGAACCTAAGGAATGCTTCCCCACCATAAATTTTTAATAGCTTAAAAAAAAAAAAAGAATATGGTCCTATAGGAGATGCCAAATTTGTGGCTTCATCCAGTGCAATTGGGAAACAGGATGTGGTTCAGCAGTGGTGAGGTTGTGGTGAGTCAGCTATGGAGACAAATGTTTCCATGGTGACCTTCCCCATTCATTCAGTGTGAGGCCTCGTTATACCCACGAGGATTAATGACATGGCATTAACACTGATAATCATAATGAAGAGAGCTGTCTGAGAGTGGGGCGACCCAACCCTGATATTTGAGAGGACATAGGATGGAGGAATTTAACTAATAAGTAGAAGAGGAAAGTATTGAACTGCAGGGAGAGGAAATCTGTTTCTTCTTTCTTTTATAGAATGGTTTCCCTACCACAGTAGACCCTGCTGCTGACAGACGTCTGTAGTCTCCCTCTGGGAACTCTCTTAGTGGTATGACAGGACGAGAGTGGAAATAAATAACCCAAAGTAGTGATTCACTACAGAGCCAGGACAGAGGGCAGGGAATGAGCATAGGCTTAAACTCTACTCCATTGTCTTAACTTTGTTTATGTAAATACCTTCAAGTGTTCTTTAGGAAATCCCTCTAGGGAAAATCATTTTACTTACCTTTCCCTATAGCTTCATGGAACTACTTTCCTCCCTTCAAGGAAAAAGCATTGTTTTCACATTGTGCTAATGGCGACATTTTATTTTAGTGTACAGAGATGTGGATCATTGTACAAACTGATAAAGTGAAACGTTAGGAGCCCACGACCCCAACTCAGATGTCAGGCTGGGTAAAATTGTAAACACAAAGAGAGATTATTAAACTTTCCCATGGCACGATGCAGATACCCACAGGCTCACAGGGGATTGTGCCTTGTGATTTAGTTAGTCGTTTGCACAGTTATCTCCTTTATTAAATTTCAGGATTCCATAGAGCAGAAACTTCATCTTATTCATCTTTGGCATCACCAGCCCCACCCCTAGCACACACCGGGAAAAGTATACAGGTCCAGCTGTCAGGACACACACACACAGACCTACGATCCTACTTTAGAACTCACATCCCCCATTCTTCCCTATCTATTTAAATGAGTGGATTTCATCAGCAATGTAAAATCACACATGAGGCAAGTAAGTACTTGCATATGCAGTTTTAGAAGTCCATAGAGTCAAATTATCATGGTTTTTAAAACTATGTGACAGTGTTTTGCTTCTTTAAATGTTTAGACATGTGGATATGACACAAATACATTAAAGCTGGAGAGGCAATAAATGGGAAAAAAATGTGTAAAAAATATCAAGAGATTCTCAAAGGTGCTGGACTATTCGGATTGATTAAATGATACCTGCAGAATGCTGATGGCTGGACCTGCTGTGGCATTTATTAATCCATCAAATATTTATTGAGCACCTATTTTAATAGCTATTTGCTTAGTGCCAAGGGCTGTGCTGGTGCTTATGCATATTAACTTATTTAATTTCTTCTAAAAGGTAAACACTATTATTAAAATACAAATTTTTCAGGAAAGCAAATTGCAGTAGCAGTCATTTAAGTAGCTTGCCTAAATAAGTGCACTTTAATAGGAGGGAAGTGGAGCTGAAAGTTTAAACAAGCCGTCTGGCTCCCAATCACAAGCAGTGCCACTGTACAGTAATGCCTAATGCCGGGCCCAGGGACAGGAAAACAATCAAAGTTCACATACCATGCCTTTGTTTTCATAAAGCTTAGCATGCAAAGGGAAGACAATGCTGAAAACAACCAATTACAATCACAAGTGGCAAATGCTTCAAGAGCCAAGGAAGAACTCTAGAGACAAGTCAGCACCAGTCACCCTGACCTAAAAGCTAAGAAGACGGTCATAATGAGGAGAAGATGTAGATGAAGAAGTACTTGCCCCTTAGCTCCTGATCTGTTTTCTGATGGTGACGAGGTACGAGTGGCTTGGCTGAGTCACATCCAGGAGAGGAAGGCTTTCCGCAGGGTTCTGAAAGTCAGCTGAAGAACTTCAAAGACATGCCTTTGGGAAGCGTGTTCCAGGGCAGGGAGTTAGCGTCTGACTGGTGAGGCACTTCTGCACTGCATGGAAACTGTGGGCATAGTGCGTTGGGAGGGACAGTGTCTCTGTGAAGCCAAACATGTAGAGGTGGGCATTTTCGAGAACAGCATAGTCCCTAAAGGACCCTGATAGCCTCAGGATTACAGTGAAGGCTCTGGATGGAAGAAACTTTGGGGAGCCAGGCACTGGCTAAAAATGTCGCTCCAAAAGTCGATCTAAATCTTGGTAATCTATTAAACATTTTTATTCATCACCATGATAGTTAACACCCATCGAGTACTTTCTATTTACCAATCTCTATGGTAAGACTAGTAGGGGGGAAGTGTTACTGCTATTATTGTCCTGATCAAAGTTATGACAAGGCAGAGCTGGGTCAGCAGCCAAAAGCTAGCTTACTCCACAGCCAGCTCTTACAGTAACTGTGGATTGTCTCCAGAGTTCTTGCTGGTGTTTGCAGATGAAGCAAGTTGTTACCAGCTCATAAGCAGGAACTAGTGACTCATTGGAACTGAATGGAGAGATTGACCCAGGATTATCACACAACCCCCAGCAGTAATTTGTCACTTAATGCCACTGATGCCTGCGTATACAGGGTGCTAGTTAATCTATGGGCATCCACTGGGGAAAAAATAAAACAACATAATATTTTCTCTCACCTCAAAGTTTTTACGAACTGTGGCTTACAAATAAAGTTCTTTTTGTACTAAAAAGTATTGGCTGATTAGCTGCTTTGAGTCAATAAAAATTGTGGCAGGATATCTAGGGGCAGGGCAGAGTGGAGGTCAGGAGAAGAGCTAAAACTGGAAAGAAACATTTTTAAATGTCGGGGAAATTGATAAAAAGAAGAATCAAGAGGATGGACATAAGTTGTAAGTCAGTAGATACAGAAGCCCCAGCAAACAGCTTACAGATGATCGACAGAAACATAAGGGAAAAGCAAAACATGTCATCAGAGAGGCAAGGGGGGGCAAAAAATGGAGAAAGGGGAGGAGAGACAAGGCAGGCTTTGTCTGACCCACAGCCAGGACTAGACTCTGGGCTGCACACAGCCTGCTCTCATGCCCCAACTTCTTTCTTTTTATTATTATTTAAAAACAAATATGGGGGTACAAGCGTTCAGGTTATATAAATTGCTTTTTTACCATCTGAGTCAGAGTTATAAGTATACCCTTCAGACTGTAAGCATTGTACCCGTTAGGTGTGTATTCACCCACTCCTCACTCCCGCTCACCTATTTGAATATGAGTGTTACTTCCATATGTACACGTGTTAATCAATTAGTTCCAATGTAATAGTGAGTACACGTGGGGTTTATTTTTCCATTCTTGTGATACTTCACTTAGAAGAATGGTCTCCAGTAAGAATTGCTTTTATCAAAAAGTCCCAACAAATAATGGGGGAGTGAATGCAGAGAGACAAGAGCACTCAGACACTATTAGTGAAACTGAAAATTAGTACAGCCTTTGCAAAAAACACTCTGGTGATTCCACAAAGAACGAAATTAGACCCACCATTCAATCCAGCAACCCCACTGCTGGGTACTTATCCAAAGGGAAACACCCACACATGAATGTCTATAGCAGCACAATTAACAATTATAAAGATGTGGAAGCAACCAAAACAATATGGTGTCTATGTATACCGTGTATATGTACTACTCAGCCATGAAAAACTGGTGAACTAATTCCCTTCCTTAACAACCTGGACTGAACTGGAGACCATTCTTCTAAGTGAAATATCACAGAAATGGAAAAACAAGCCCCTATTTCTCTCTTTGTTTTTAGACAGTAACATATTAACTTATTAAGAAATAGTAATAATGCCAAAATGTTAACAGACTTTTGTTTCTACTCTGTGCTTTCTATATTTTCTACATCCAGGTAAATAAAATTTTGACCCATCTTCCCACTCCACAATCTTCCCTGAGTATATTTCATCATACTGTGTGGTGTAATAATGATGTTTACAATAGTAACACAGAGTTATCTTATACAATTACATTGTGCTCAATATTTTCTATAGAGAGAGAAGAAAAATTTGTGTGTTGAAAACATGGATTGATTAGTCTGTCTTCTGGGCTTTTATTTCTCTTTTCTTTTTAATTGCAGATTCTTATGAGGAAGCAAATGATTACATTGTTTCTAAGGTAAAGTTCAAGTTGTAGTTGAGCCCCTCATCCATGGGCTATGCGATGTACCCTCACATTGTGCACATTAGGTGAGAGCTCAGTGATCCTCCTCTCTCTTCCCTTTTTCTCCTTCTTGCTTCCTCCCTTCCCCCACCACTTCATTATACTTACATTTTTCTCTCATTTCGGTGTGCATCTATTTTTCTATTGGTTTCATATTAGTATTGAGTACACTGGACATTTGCTTTTCCATTCTTGTGATACTTTACTAAGAAGAAGGTGCCTCCGGTAAATACAAAAGATACAAAGTCTCCATCTTTTTGTGGCTGAATAGTACTCCATGGTCTACATATACCACAGTTTATTAATCCATTCGTGGGTTGATGGGTACATGGGTTGCTTCCACATCTCAGCAATTGTGAACTGAGCTGCAATAAACGGTCTGGTGCAAATGTCTTTGTGATAAAATGATTCTTTTTTTCTTCTGGGTAGATACTCAGTAATGGAATTGCAGGATCAAATGCAAAGTCTACTTTCAGTTCTTTGAAGATTCTCCATACTTCTTTCCATGGAAGCTGTATTACTTTACAGTCCCACCAACAGTGTAAAAGTGTCCTTCCTCCCCACATCCACACCAGCATTCACAGCTTTGAGATTTCATGCTGTGGGCCATTCTCACTGGGGTTAGGTGATAACTCAGAATACTTTTGATTTGCATTTCTCTGATTATTAGGGATGATGAGCATTTTTTCATGTGTTTATTGACCATTGGTCTGTCTTCTTCAGATAAGTTTCTGTTCAAGTTTCTTGCCCACTTAGAAATGGAATTATTTGCCCTTTTCTTATTGATTAATTTTCATTCTGTATAGATTCTAGTTATCAGCCCTTTGACATATTCATAACAAGCAAGTATCTCTCTCATTTCAAAGGCTTTCTGTTTATTTCAGTTGTTGTATCCTCAGCTGTGCAGAAGCTTTTTCTTGATCATGTCCCATTTATTTATTTTTGGTGTTGCTGCAATTGCCAAAGGGCCCTTCTTCACAAATTCTTTTCCAGGGTGATCACCCTACTTTTTGAGTTCCCCAGTCCACACTGCTGGGAGTGAATTAGCCTGGGTAGAGTCCCCTGTAGATAAAAGCAGAAGGAAGGAACCAGGAGTGAAACAGGGCAAGGAAACTCAGTGCTACAGCTGAGTTCCTCAATATTGCCAAGAGAGGACGCCACAGTGGTCTTGCGTCTTTTGCAAGTCCACCTGAAGTTGCTAAAGTATTTTGGAGGAAAATACCTTTCATTTTTAGGAAATAAATGGCTGGAATAAACATTCTTAAGACTGCTTTTGCTGTATGCCATAGGTTTTGGTAGTTTGTGTCTTCATTGTTGTTATACTCAAGGAAGTTAATGATTTCCTTTTTTATTTCTTCCTGCACCCGACTGTCATTCAGCATAAGGTTGTTTAACTTCCATGCCTTTGTGTGAGGAGGTTGAACATTTTTTTGGAGTTAAATTCCACTTTTAGTGCCTTGTGGTCTGAGAAGAAGCAAGGTAAAATTTCAATTCTTTTGATTCTGTTGAGGTTTGTTTTGTGTCTAATGATATGATCAATTTTGGAGAATGTTCCATGGGATGATGAGAAGAATGTATATTCTTTATCATTGAGATGGAGTGTTCTACATACGTCTATCAAGCACTGTTGTTCTAGGGTCTCATTTAAATCTCTAATAATATTGTTTAATTTCTGTTTAGAGTATTTGTCCATCTCTGAAAGTCCCCATTATCATGTTGTTATAGGATATCATATTGCTCAGACTAAGCAAGGTCTGTTTCAAGAATCTGGGAGCATTTAAATTGGGTGCATAAATATTTAGAATTGAAATGTCTTCTTGCTATATTTTTCCCTTGACCAATATGAAGTGACCATCATTGTCTTTTTTAACTTTAAATCCACCTGTATCAGAAAATAAAATTGCAGCCCCTCTTTTCTTCTGAATTGCAATTGCCTGAAAAATTGACTTCCAACCATTAACTCTGAGTTTTAATTTGTCTTTTGACATGAGGTGTTTCCTGCAGATAGCAAATAGATGGCTTATGTTTTTCAATCCAATCAGTCATTCTATGCCTCTTCAGTTGGGAATTCAAGCCATTAATATTTATTGACATAATTGATAAGTGTGATAGCGTTCTATTCATCTTATTTTGTGAAAGTCCATTGCTTAGTTTTGCCTTTTGCACAATTGTGGATACTAGGTTCTGTCTTTTAATTTCTGGGTGTTTACTTTGCTGATGGTCCATTATGATGGTCAGTGTGTAGAACAGGTTGAAATATTTCCTGTAAAGCTGGTCTTATTGTGGCAAATTTCCTCAATGTTTGCATATCAATAAAAGATTTGATTTCTCCATCAATTTTAAAGCTTAGCTTAGCAGGATATAAAATTCTGGGCTAGAATTGTTCTGTTTAAGTACATTAAAGATAGATGACCATTGTCTTCTGGCTTGAAAAGTTTAATTAGAGAAGTCCATGGTCACACTGATAGATTTGCCCCCGTAGGTCAGTTGGTGCTTACTCCTGGCAACATGCAAAATCT
>CAUYON010146360.1:0-15795 GCA_963573935.1 Arctocebus calabarensis
GTACATTGGATACTTTTTCTTCCATTCTTGAGATACTTTGCTAAGAAGAATATGTTCCAGCTCCATCCATGTAAACATGAAAGAGGTAAAGTCTCCATCTTTCTTTAAGGCTGTGTAATATTCCATGGTATACATGTACCATGATTTATTAATCCATTCATGGATCGATGGGCACTTGGGTTTCTTCCATGACTTAGCAATTATGAATTGGGCTATGTCTTTTTATAAACCACCTTATTGAGGTATGATTGACGTACAACAAGATGTACATATTCAACATACACCATCTGGGGAGTCTGGAGATAAGTGAACACCTGGGAAACCATCACCATTATCTATGCCACAAACATTGTCTACCACCTCCAAAGATTTTTCTCCTCCTGCCTCTTTATTTATTACTATTATTATTATTTGGTGATAAGAACACCTGATGTAAAGTTTCTCCTCTTAGCAAATGTTGAGGTATATAATCCAGTATTCTTTATCATAGGCACCATGCTATCAGCAGATGTCTAGGACTTACTCATGTCTTGTGATTGAAACTTCATACCCTTTGACCAAAAGCTTCCACCCCCTTCACCCCAGACCTGGCAACCAGTGTTCTACTACCTGCTTTTAAGTCACTGGCTTATTTTACTTAGTAAAATAGTAGTAATATCCTCAAGCTTTATCTATGGTGTCTCAAATGGCAGGATTTTCTTCTTTTGAAAATATGATCCAAATGTCTTTATAGGTCTTTTATTTGTATTGTTTTCTATTTAGTATCTAATTGAGACTCATCCATTACATTTTGACTGCTGAATTTTTCTACTCTTTGCAAATCTAGAACACACCCCTACTGCCACTGTGTGCTCCCCAAGGCGTGGAAGGCTTTGGTATGTCTTGCAGACCACACCACATTCTGGATTCAACTGACTCTTCCCTTGTCATTAGACTAATGTCAGTCCTTTTGGAGGAAACCATCACCCACGTGCTGTGGGAACTGCTGTCTACTCCACCTCAGAAGGCACGTGATGCCCGGCTGACTCCCAGGGGGCAGTGCTCACCAAGCTTGATGTGTTGTCCAGGGGGTGATTGCCAGATTTCACCTATAAAAGATGGATCTTCCCCTGTCTAATTAACAGCTGATCTGAAGGATGATATTAGTTCACATGCTAATTCATAGTTTGTAAAGCTCTGAGTTATTCTTGGGGAAGTGGGTGTTGGGGAATGTTCTTCAGGCAAAAATTCTCCCTAACTTCCCTCATTATAGAAGCGAGTTTTTGTACATACAATGAAAGTCATATGGGAGTCAGGGCTTTGGAAGGGACCCCAGTGATAATCTGGTTACGTTTTGGTTTTTTTAGTAAAGAGGAGCCCAAGCCATCTCAGTGAAATAGTAAGAACCACACCACAGATCCCCTGATTTCTGTCCGGTTTGATTATTTTCTGTTTTCAAGATATATTAACTTAGTTATTCAAGAACAAAGAGTAAACTCTGGGACAATAAATGGAAAACATGAAGGCAGCATGGAATAGGGCAGTTATGTTATTCTTAGGAGTGTGTATTAGGGATAATCACACAGGGGGTGCTGGCTCCATGATATATAAAGTAAATATAAAGTGAGCCACGTATATCAGTCACTTATGTAACTTGAAAATTTCAAGTAGCTATTTTAAAAAAGCTAAGAGGAAAAAAGATGGAAATATTTGTAATAATGTTATTTTACTTAACCTATATTTGAAAATTATATTTTTATAATTTTAAAAATTATATGCAAGAATTATGCAAGATAATTCCTTTTGGGGGGAAATCTGTATATCCTATACTTACAGCACATTTCCATTCAGATTAGGCAGATGGAAAGGGTGCATTTGGCCAGTGGCTACCTTATTGAACAACACTGCTCTAGAAAAGTATGGAAATGTGAAATAGAGGTGCCAACTAAAGGAACAGTGTAAACAATTGCCTAACATTCAAAATAGCACCTACTAAATATAGTTGTTGGCTCGGAGGCAAGGCACAGTGGTTACGGTGCTGGCCACATACACCAAGGCTGGCAGATCGGAACCCAACCTGGGCCAGCTAAACAACATTGACAACTGCAACAAAACAGTAGTTGGGCATTGCAGCAGGCACCTCTAGTCCCAGCTACTTGGGAGGCTGAGGCAAGAGAATCGCTTAAACCCAAGAGATGAAGGTTGCTGTGAGCTGTGATGCCACAGCACTCTACTGAGGGCAACAAAGTGAGACTCTGTCTCAAATAAATAAATAAATAAGTACAATGAATAAATAAATAAACATAGCTGTTAATGGTAATGTTTGTATTGATAATTTTATTTTCTCAACCTAAGTCTTTAGGACTTGGAGTTTCCTAAAGGTTATGAAATATCGACTACTTTCAATATTTTTGACAGTCTATTTAATATTATATATTTTTCCAAAGAATAGTTCATCTGACTAGTGCTAGTCATCTTTAAAAAAATTTTTTTTTATCTTTATCATTAAATCATAGCTGTGTACAATAGTGTGATCAAGGAGTACAATGTGCTGGCTTCACATACAATCTTAACTATTTTCATCAACCTGATTAACATAGCCCTCCCGGCAATTTCTCTATTATTATATGAAGACATTCGTATTCTGCATTTAGCAAGGTTCTCCTATACTCAGTCAGGACCAACAGCCAGGGTCTGTGGCCAGTGCAGTCACCCGGGGCTGAAAATGTGTTGAATGTGTTGGGACCACTACCTAGAGTTTCTTATACTTTCATATTTGAATTAGCCTTTTGTAAGTGAAGTTGGGGGAGGGGGGCTCTAAAATGTGTGTCCCTGATTGCCTCTTGCTGCCCCAGGAGCCAATCCCAGGTGGGTTCCAGGATGGGTTCCTAAAGTCCCTTTCACTGGGAGACCTGAGTGAGGCACAGGGAGGGGAAAGGCCAGACATACACCCTTCATGCAGAGTGTTCTGCTCCCCAGGGACAAGTGCCACTGTGCCAGAGATCAACTGGCACAGAGATTGTTAAAAAACAATGAAAAGTACCTTGACGGGTTAGTGGGGAAAACACCTACGTGTGCATGTCTGATGAAGATTATTGGAAATCTTTATATAAATAAAAGTGAAAAGAAGTTAAAAACAAAACAAATTTTTAAAAACCCGCAAAAAATACCTTGACAGCTCAAGAGAGAGACAATAGAATTACAAATAGAAAGCTCGTTTGCTGTTGTTCGATGTAAGCCTCCATATTTTCATTTTGTGCTGGGCCCTACCTATTATACAGCTGACCTGGTGCTCAGTGTTGGAGAAACTGTTTTTATTTTGATTCCTATTGTTATTAACTGTTTTGCCGCAATTGAATTTACTGCCCTTTTAAAAAAACAAAATGAGCAGAATAATTATTTCTTCATAAAGGCCAGACAAACTCCTGGAAAAGATGCAGTACACGGATAATATATTAAATTGGACATATTGTAATATGTGAGTCATGTAACAAGTTGGGTCTTTGATGTACAAAATGCGGGGAGCCCCTGACATTAACCAGGATGTCTTCAAAAACCACTGAATCCCCTAAGTCATTGTGCACATGTTAGGGGAAGAAGGCTGCTCCCTTTTTTTGTTTTTTGAGATAGAATCTCACTATGTTGTCCTGGGTAGAGTGAGGTGGTGTCATAGCTCACAGCAACCTCCAACTCTTGGGCTTAAGCGATTCTCTTGCCTCAGCCTCCCAAGTTTCTGGGACTACAGGTGCCCACCACAACGCCTG
The DNA here is from genome assembly GCA_963573935.1 of Arctocebus calabarensis. Taxonomy (NCBI): domain Eukaryota; kingdom Metazoa; phylum Chordata; class Mammalia; order Primates; family Lorisidae; genus Arctocebus; species Arctocebus calabarensis. Next base: position 3,744 of record CAUYON010146360.1, read on the forward strand.
GCAATGCTTTTGTTGGAGTTGTTTAGCTGGCTCTGGCTGGGTTTGAGCCCACCACCCTCACTGTGTGTGGCTGCGGACATTGAGCTGGCTGGTCACTTTCTGAATGTTGTTTTACATGAAATAACCAGTTAATTTACTGAATATTTTAACCATGTCGGACCTTATTGTGGCATTTTATAATCATAGTCTGTCTAAATAAAAAGCTCTATTTAATGATATTTGACATTTTATATAGACAGGGAGATCATAACCAGCTCTGTGGGTCAATTTTCAAAATTGTGATCAATAGGAAAGAAAATAAAACTGAAATAAAGAGATGCTATTAACAAATACAATCTATTAATCCAAGAGGGCTGGAGCTGCATTTAAGTTCTTTGGATGCAAAGTGGCACAACTTTGATGTCAACAATTTCAGGAAGATCTGGCCGGAGTGTGTCTCTGCAGTATCAGTAGAGTGTTGGCACAAGTGGACCAGGCAAGCTTCGTCTCTGCCTCTATGTGGACCCAGGTAGAATGGTGTTGCTTTCCTTGTAACCCTGAAGAGCCCTTTCAATTTTAAGTTACCATGACCCACGAAGAGTATAAATAGAAATGTACCGAGAATTTGGATCATTTTCCCAGCACATAAAAACTTAGCTCTATCCTTCTGACATTATCCCTGCTTGAGACTTAGAGAACGAAGCACTACGCTGACGAAGGTCCCCTGGGAGTTAATAACCATCCATTATTTTATGAGAGGGAATCCTGAAGTGGTTAAGTTTTTTGTTTCCTTTGTAACCTTTGGCTTTCCTTCATTCTCCTCCTCCTTTCAATTTGTCTCCATTATTATTGTTATAATATTAACAACCTATAAATTAAAAAAAATTTAATTTAAAAAAATAAAATAAAATTTAAAATGAAAATTTAAAATAAAATACAAAAATTTAAAATAAAATAAATTTGAAATAAAATAAAATAAATTTAAAATAAAATAAAAATTAAATTAAAAAAATTTTTTTCATCAGGGGTAGATGGGTTTTGCTTATATTCTTGGTTTTTCTTAACAAATTGAGTCATGGCTGTATGTGTACCCCTCTATACAGACAGTATGGATCATACTCACAGGCATGCATTGATCACCCCTGCTTGATTTTCACTGAGATTTACTTCCATACGTGTACTTAAGTATTGGTCAATCATATCCAACCTAGCATTGAATCAAGGAGCTTGTTTCTCTGTTCCTGTGATGTTTCACTTAGATGATTGGTCCCCAGATCTATCCCGTTGTTGCAAAAGATACCAGATGGCTCTTTTCCTTTATGGCTGAGTAGTACTCCATGGTCAGCATATACCACATTGTTGCCCTCCCCGTCCGGCGGGAAGGGCGGTGGTTTGAGGAGTTCAGCGTATGAAAAGAGATAGAGATTTACAGTACTTTAAGTAAGAGGAAAATTAAGGCTATAGTCACCACGATACCGACCGAGAGGGCAATAATCTTACAAGACGGGGAAAGGGTAGGAGAGGAAGTGTCTTGGATTAATTTGCCCTTATCAAGGTGGATCGGGAGAGGAGTGTTAGCCCCCCACAAGCCCATGAGGTACGAAGAAACACACGCACACACAGAAAGAGAGAGAAAAGCTGAAGCAAAGAGCGCAATGCTCTAGGCTCGTTTATTTTGATATTTTGGCTTATTTGTACTAGTGTAGGCAGGGGGAGGATGGCTAAGCTTTGGGAATAGCCTTGGGCCGGGTGTGAGGTGATATGTTACGTGTTGTGCAGGTGGCTGGCAGTATTATTCTTACTTGGCCTTCTTGTTATCGTTTGTTGTTGGCGCACTTCCTCTCGCAGGCTTCTCCTGCAGGCACATAATATTGCTGTTAACCCTTTCACCACATTGTATTAATCCAGTCATATATTGGTGGGCCAGAATCTACAAGGAACTCAGGAAGTCAGCAAGAAACAGCCAAACAACCACATTAAAAAGCGGGCAAAAGAAAGGAACCTATTTTCAAATGAAGATACACTATGGCAAACAAACTCATGAAAAAATGGTCAACATCTCTAATCATTAGGGAAACGCAAATCAGAACCACAATGAGATAGCGCCTAACTCCAACAAGAATGGCTCCCCAAACAACAAATGCTGGCCTGGGTGCCAAGAGAAGAGAACTCGTGCACTGTTGGTGGGACTGCAAACCAGTCCAACCTCTATGGAAAGTCTCATGGTGATACCGTGAAGAACTTAAAGCAGACCTACTATTTGACCCAGGAATCTCACTGCTGGGCATATACTCAAAGGGAAAACAAAAGTCACTTTATAAAAAGGACACCTGTACAGAATGTTAAAGCAGCGCGATTCATGACTGCTAAATGCTTGACAATTTGTCAGCATTGTTTAGAGACTTCCAGTCAATACCCTACTCAGGGCACTGAGTCTGAGCTCTCAGAAATCTGAGATACTGGATCTGTAGTTGCTTCCTCAGCCTTCATACTAGCCTTTGCTTGAAGCAGCTGATATTCCTTTGTCCTTTGGTGGTGTCTGTTTTTGCCACTATAGTCTTTATTCCATACATTCTTTGGGAAACTACATAGTTAAATTAAGCTGGCCAAGAAAAGCCAGTAACCTGTGGAAATGGCTTGAAGTCACTTTTCTGCCAAGTTTCATAACCTTCATCTTTCTGGTCTCTAGCCATCTTCTCAAACACCTGTATCTATTTGAAATTTTTTGAAAAGCAAGCTTAGAAATTAAAGATCAGCTCTCTTTTGGCTATTGAAAGAGGCCAAGTGATGACTGGCTGATGGTGAGGACTTGACTGAGCCCTTTCTAGTAGTGGGCTGTGAGTGCTCCGGCCATCAGGTATTAGCGAGTTCTGTCACCACACACAGCACCTGCCAGCTTGCGTCCTCCAGGCTTCTTGATAGATACGATCCATTCTTAATGCCTTGTGTCAGGCATCCCTGCTGCCCTCTAACCATTCTTAATAATAAGACAAAAGTGATATTTTAGGGTAACAGTTAATAAATAATGTGACTTATCCAATCACACCTTTCACTAAAATATTATTATCTTTTGGCAGATTCATTACTGTAGAGACATCAGGATCTGATGAAACACTCTCTAATTCTACCACTAGTACATTTTCCGGAGTTGTCTTTTTTTTAATTTAATTCTCCCACTCTGAAAGCATACTGTCCGTTGCAATTACTGAATGAGCATTTAATCTTGCATAACTAAGGCATTTTAATCTTTTCTTATGGAAAGACGATTAAAAGGTCCTAATATTGCTATGATATGGATACATTTCATACCAACACAGAGAGTCAAAGTTTCCTTTGTTCCCATAAGTTAAGGTAAACCAACTCTCTTGGCACTTTACTGCAATGGTTAAGCCACCTCATCTCAAGGTGTGATAAATGTTTCAAAACATAGTCTGTTGATCGAGTACAAAGGTCTCTAGATCTTCCTTGGGCAGAGGTGAGCCTGGAGGTAGATAATCACAGAAGAAGTTTTTATAATTGTTATGGTAGCTTGATTTATAGTGTATTACATTTGTCTGAAAGCAGTGCATTTAACACATTTTTAAATGCTGTGTGGCTAAAAGAGATATTGGATCACTTTAAAACTACAAAGGTAGATTTTGTTATACTACCTCATTCTACATTAATCATTAGTGATTTTTTTTGTTCAGGTATTAATACTACACTAACATAAAATAAAAGAAAATTTATGAATTTTTAAACATTTTTAGGAATGAATACCATTTCCTGATTTTTTTTATCTTTAAGTCACTGTTCTGTTTCTCTGGAGCACAACATAGAATGGTAAAAGGATTGTATATCCCGGATGTTTGCAATGTACATAAACCTTAGCCTGTTATCAACTCCAGTGAAAATACAGCAATAGAAATTTAAATCTGCAACATGTTGTTTATCTAAGATGGTAATTTTCCCGAGACTATTTTCCCTGGCCTCCAAGCACTGACACTGGTTTATTTCAATTGCACTGGTCACTGGCTTCTTAGGAAGGTCCTCACACTGCATTATGCATTTTCCTAATACCTTTGGCTTAGTGGGGAGGTGTCATATCTTTCTCTTCAACCTCTATTTCTTAGTCACATCCATTCATGACCTAATTCTCCCCTCCAGAACTGTGGTGATGTAAATGGGTCACAGATTAGCAAATCTGCATTTGGGAAACAAGGCAACTCCAGTTTATCTTTTATTATGCATTTATTCTTGAAGGATCATTTCCTATTTATGGAAAGTTGGAAAAACAACAATTTCTTGCAGACTGATAGTGATCTGGTAATCAGTGTGAACTATATTTGTAAAACAAATAAGGATTCACCTGTTTCTCCTGTGAAAACATTCAGGTGGCTGAAACAATCAGTTTAATAGTTTTACTGTACTTGAACTTTGTAAATATATCATTTTAAAAGGTAACATGTTTCTTTGATTCTTCTCTGTGTGTTGCTTTGTTACCTTTTATTATGAAAACTCTTTTATAGTTACATAAAAGGTTTATTGAAGAAACGTTTGGATGAATGGCATTAACTGGCATAAGAAACCGTTCATAAATATTTCACTTTTTTTGGCAATGATGATAGAATCAGAAATTCACAGAAAGAATATCTAAGAACTTTTCATCATACAAAATTCATAAGGCTATAGATATACTTTGTTTGCATATTGTTTCTTTATTAACCAAGAGCTGCTTTGATTATTTGGGCTGAGGTGTTGATAGCCCAAGGTGTAGTCCTTGATTACATAGGTAAAGAAATATACCTTAAGCTGAATAGAAAGCTGATAGCAATGTAGGCTGAGTGCAGTTAATTAGCTGCTTATTCAAGTACCCTATTCATTATTTCTTCCTGTAAGAATGAGATTGTTGCATGCGTGTGTGTGTGTGTGTGTGTGTGTGTGTGTGTGTGTGTGTGGTGGGAGTAGAAATGTGATATAATGTTACAGTTTGGGAGGTGTTCTGGAGAAGAAAAGAGGTAACAGCTCCATTTAAAAAGATGTAAACAGTTTAACATTTCCAAGCGGACCACAGTGGTTGAATTTATTTATCCTATGGAATTTCTACATTGATATTTGAGTTAAAGATATTCCAGTTAGTACTATAGTAGTGTAAAAAAAAAAAACCTATCATCATTTCAACCTGCCATTACAAAACTTGGTGGTTTAGAAGTGTTTGCTTAGGTAAAAAAGGGAGTAGCCACCTTCTTCCTTAATTTTACAAGATTCCCTTAAGAGGTAGAATAGAATAATGGTAGAAATTGTCACTTGAAGTTTGTGGTTTTGTCTTTTGAAGTGTGGCTTTCTTATTTGATGAATTTTAGGAAATTGAAGAAGGGGACAAGGTAATAAAGGTCTGATACAGTTTTGTTGTTGCTGTTTTGTTTTGTTTTTTGAGACAGAATCTCTCTCAGTGGCCCTGGGTAGAGTGCCATGGCATCATAGCTTCAAGCTCTTGGGCTTAACTGATCCTGTTGCCTCAGCTTCCTGAGTAGCTGGGACTACAGTTGCCTGCTACAGGTGTGGCTAGTTTTCCCTTTTTTTTTCTTTTAGTAGAGACAGGGTCTTGCTTTCTCAGGCTTCTCTCAAACTTGTAATCCACCCACCTTGCCCTCCCAGAATGCTAGGATCACAGGCATGAGCCACCACCCTCACCAATATTTTTTTAAAATCATGATTGTAGGGAGGAAAATGCAAATCTCATTTTGCTGAGTCAATCCACTGCATAAATATAATTCAATTGCAAAATCACACAATAATCAAGAGAAAGAGATTTGAAGGCAGGATAGATGTATATTTAAGTCTCAGCTCTGTGTCTTAAGGGTTATACGACCTCAGCAAAGGTTGAAATTTCCTGACATCTAGGATATAAAATGAGAATGGTAATGAAGAATCTGGTAAATAAGATAATTGTGAAAATTAAAAAGAAGAACATACATAAAGCTCTTAGCAGAGTGCCTGGTACATAATAAAATAATTGAAAATATGCAGCTTAAAAAAAGACAATTAAATGTTTAAGAAACAGAAACATTTTGCAGTTGTCATCTTCAAATGGGGCTTTTTTTTTCATTACAGCCTCATAGCTATTTCTTTCTCCTGTCTGAAAAAACAAAAATGGTCAAAAAACATTTTAGGGACAAATGACCTGTGAAAAGTACAGAAAAACCATGCCCTGACCTTGAAATGGAGTTTATGAATTCTGAAAGGGTGAAGAAAAACATAATAATTAACTACATACCTGCCCATCCAAACAGTTATTGCGGAAGTCCTGGTCCATCTGTTTTTATAACAACTTTGCAGGTTTCAACAGGATCTGCTGAATTTAGTGATTCATCCAATAACCTTCAGGGAGAGGGTGGCCCTGTGAAAGGTCAGAGTATTTCTCCTTCTTTCGGGGAGTCAGAGTCTTTGGGAGAAGAAAGTTCAATTGAGCTAAGCCATTTGCTTCCCCCTGAATTAGGAGCCATAAAGGCTGATGGTGCAAGAACACCTCCTTCAACCTACACTTTTGGCTCAGGGCTCTGTTTGAAGCATTTTGTGATTAAAGTCATGCCAATACCAAATCACATAAAGACTGGACCCAACAGTACTTTTGCTCTGTTGGATTGCTATGTATTTTTTGTGAACATCTGAAATGTAGACGTTATGGAACTTGCTTTGCCCAAGTACTATAATTGTGTTTATATGGACATGTCGAATTAGGAAACATTTTAAAGAAATTGAATAGGCAACTCTCATAATTGCTTTAGCATTTACCACTTCCCAATACACTTTAAGTTCTTCCCAGGTACCTTAACACAGGTACCTGATCAGACCCTCTGTCATTGCTCATTGACGGGCATTAGACTGTGATGACTCGTCGTAAATTTACACAGGGACACCCTCTATACAGGGAATTAGGGATCTTTTGTATATGGATCTAGGGCAATTTGGGATCTATTTGATTTTTTTTTTTGGAGAGACAGAGTCTCACTCTATCGCCCTCAGTAGAGTGCTATGGCGTCAAAGCTCACAGCAACCTCTAGCTCTTGGGCTTAGGTGATTCTCTAGCCTCAGCCTCCCGAGTAGCTATTTGATTTTGCAACAATGTTTCTCCTATTCTTTCTGTGCAGACTATTCTGTGAAGATTATTCTGAAAAGACTCTGTGCAGATTATTCTGTGATGATGACTTCAAAAGGTTTATTGATTCTACTTTGAGACAAGGCCTTTAAGTGTTGTTTTGTTTTTAATTTATAAACACAGTATGTGTCTTTTCTATTTATGCAGGCTTTTTTCCCCCTTTGATTCTAAGTGGCTAGGAAAGGAATCTAAGACTTCAGACAGAATAGGAATATACTGATTTTAACAACATATTTGAGAGATCTTGTATTTTCATTTCAGAATTATTTTTTGGATGGGACACTGTAAGCAGAAACTAGAAATTATTTTGAAAGGAGTATTAATATATAAAATGTAAAAGGTCATTTTTGACTTCAGATGAAAATTCTCTCTCTCTCTCTCACTCACACCCACACCTCATAATCAAAACTTCCTAATAACTTTAGTTAATGTTGGACAAGTATAATTAATTTGTGATTGTAGAACAGCCTTCCTGATTTCCATAGCTTTGAAACATCAGGCACTTGATTTAGAAGGCGTTAAATGCCGAGGTAAAATACAAAATCTTTCCTGGAAATCAGGACAAGAATTTTTAATTTTATTTAGTGCTCTTAACAGACAAAGTAATCTTCACATTTTTACAACGGTAAAACTGCCTGCATGGGACTCTGTTGACACAAATCACTGATTTCCACGGAAGGAGATTGCTGGAATGGCCCCGGTGTAAGAGGTGGGTCCACCTGGCTGGGCTCTGCTGTGTCAGTACAGAGTCTGAGTGAAGACCCTCCCAGTACACACCTTCCTTCTCCATCCTTCTGCCCCTCATGGGCAGCCCCACCTTGGCAGGGAGATTGCTGGGGGCCAGGGAGAATTTGGAGGTTGGCATCCTTTTCCTCCTCATACTCACTCTTCTGCCCACCCTGACTTCCCTCGGCATCTCTAGTCCATTGCCCTCTTAGAGAGAGAAGCCAAAATGCAATTAAAGTGGCTTTTTCTGAGCCACTGGCCCATGAGGGGTCTTTATAGGAAGGTTGAAATTCAATCCACTTTTGAGAAAAAGAATTCTTTCTCTTTACAAACACGATCTGGCTGACTGTAGGTGTTCCGGGAGCGAACAAGCACTCAAAATACTCAGAAAATCGTCTATAAAGGATTGAACAATAACCACCAGGATTCAGGAGATTTCCTGGGGGTTAATGAGTAGCTGGGAGGAATTGGTGGCCTTCAGTTGTACTCTGGGCAGTTACCCTCAGCTACTCAGTCCTTCTGAAGAAACACCTGCACTGAGGCGAGTGATTGCTATTGTAGAATATAAACACAGAAGAACACTTTGAGTGTGATTTTATTTCAATGTGCCCTTTGCTATTGAAAGCCTGCAGCCTCGCGCAGAGCATTTGGTGGCTAATAACACAGCAATCATTACCCTGCGATACATTCCTCGTCACATTAAACAAGCTGATTGGAATAATGTTTAAGGAAAAAAATTAATATTTTATTGTTGTAAAAACATTCTTACAGAAAATATTTTAAAATATTAAATACACAGCCCAGATTGTACTGAGATTAGAGCAGGCCAGGATGGTAAGATTTATCTCAAGAGTGAGGATTTTTTTTTATGGTGATAAGATAACAACTTAAAATAATCCTTTTGTCCCTTTCTGGTTAATCCAGAAGCTAGCAAACCAGTTCATTCATTAAAATAGTCACAATTCAATTTCATTTGGATTTTAATTGTAAGGGGGAAGTAAGGGAAAGATTATTTTTAACCTGATATACTAACATTTTTCTACTTTTTGTTGGGAGTCTCATTCACTTTATCTTTAGATAAAGTTATCCCAATGGACTGAAAACTGGCTTTGTCACTTAAGTTCTTTGCCTCTTATATGAACTAAATTTGAGGGGACTAGTTGACACTAAGGTTGGTGCTAACACCAATCTACCCGTCCAGAGGACCTAGGCTGCACATGTTGGGCCGTCTCCACGCCAGAGCTTACCTTTTGGGAGGGGTAGTGGGCACACAGGGCCCTGAAGTAGTAATACTTCTTTACTACTGGCCTATTGCTTCGTCTTAGGAAGTCGAGGAAGTCAATATTCCTGGTGAGAAAGAAATAGACTGGGGGGTATGTTCTTTAGTTCTATTTCCTAATTGAATAGAATTTTGAAGCAACTGGCTCTGGAAAAAATGCACACACAAAGTGAAGAAATGTGCATTTCCAGATCCCCCAGACCCTCTCAGAAGGTCAGGTGCCAGGAGGAGAACAGGCTACAAGTGGAGGAACAGAGGTGCAGCTTGTGGGGACAGACTGGTAAGCTGAGGTCAGAACAGACGGGAGTGAGTGGTTGTACAAACATAGGCCTGCGAGTGGACGTGGACACGGAGCTCGGGGTCCCACGTCAGATGAAAATTCTGTTATTCCCCTGAAGATTTCCTAAGACAGTGATGACCCCGACCCTGTGTAGGCCCAGGATAATGTGTGTCTGCCTTAGGTTTAAAAAAAAAAAGCAAAAAACAAACCAAAATAAAACATAAAAAACTAATGCAAAAACCGAACCAAAACAAAACAAAAATACCCTGCTTGGATATTCTCTGGGTATGTTCTGTGGATGGGCTAAGGGTCTGAAGGGGTTGGGACTGAGTGTCAGAGAGAAGATGGTGATGTTCTTCCTCTACACAAGGATCAGCAAACATAAATACAATTTATAACACCAAAGGCATTGTCTCATTTTCTAATTCCACTGCATGAAATTCATGCATTAAACGGGAGAAGGTCAGTGTTACAGAGATAACAAGTTTTGAAACACATAAAGGGGAACCCAGAAGTCCGAACTCCTTCGTTCATTAGGTAATATGTAAATAGAAAGAAAATCAGAAAACAAGTAGCATCACTATAAAATGCTGTTTTTCATTAAGATCTGTAGAAATTCAGGCTAAGGTTTTAAACAGATCATGGTATAAAGTCTTGCACAGGGTGTAATCCACACTCAGTTCAAGGATGTCTCCTGGTGGGCGGGGCTCACCATAGGTGACAATTCCACATACACTGGAGGAAGGGACGGGGAGTTGTAATGGTTAAGCACATGGCTCTGGAATTGGAATCTGCTGTCTCATACCCAACAGCCATCTGCTGGGAAGTGACTCCAGTGGGTCTCTGATTTTTTCATGTTGCAATCCCCTGGCTGCCCCCAGGCCTCCGGCGCCTTCTTGTTAGCAGAGTTGCTTAACTACAGTCAGGCGCAGCATGAGAATGGGTTCATCAAGGAGCCACTTTAAGACGGTGGTCAGATGGGATTGTAATGAAGCTAAATGTTTCCTATTGCCCCGTGATGTCACAGCCATTACTCCTGGGGTTGTGGTAATGCTGGGATAAACACAAATATAAAAGTGGGTCCTATAAAAGTCTATCACACATACAATTAAGTAAAGTACTTAATACCTGGTAAAGATAATAAACGACTATGTTACTGGTTTATTTATTTACTAGACTATTTTGTAATCATTATTTTCGAGTGTACTCATTCTACTTATATGTGTAAAAAAAAAGTTAACTGTGAAATAGCCTCAGGTTGGTCTTTTAGGAGGTATCCAGAAGAAGGCACTGTTAGCGCAGGAGATGGACGTGCCATAGGTGTTATTCCCCTGAAGATCTCCTAAGACTGCGATGACCCCGACCCTGTGTAGGCCCAGGCTAATGTGTGTGTCTGCATTAGGATTAAAAAATGTAAAAATGTTAAAAATACAAAACAGCTTATAGAATAAGAATATGAAGAACATAAATATTTTTGTACTGCTGTAGGTGTTTGTGCTTTTAGCTATGTCTTAAAGCAAAACAGTGCAAAAGCTTAAAAACATTTAAAACTTCATTAAGTAAAAAAATTACAGTAAGCTAAGGTTAACTTATTACTAAGAAAGGAATTTGTAAAAATACATTTTTAGTGTAGCCCAAGGGTGCAGAGTCTCTAAAGTCTACGGCAGTTCACAGTCATGTCTGAGAACGTCACACTCACCGACTCACCCAGAGCAACTCTGAGTCCTGAAAGCTCCATTCATAAGAAGTGCTTTATACACATGGAACATTTTTAACATTTTATGCTATATTTTAAATGTACCTATTTATGTTTAGTTGCACAGATACTTCCCATCATGTTGGGGAGTACTCAGCACGGTGACATGCTGGGCGGGTGGACAGCCCAGGACGGTGTCATGGGTTGTAGCACCTAGGTTTGTGTAAATGAAGAAATCGCCTAAGGATGGATTTCTCAGAACTTGTATCCCCCTTGTTAAGACGCACGAGTGTGTACTTAAATCCTTGGAGAGTATGAGTTCAGTTTGCCCATTGGTTTGCTCAGTAGAATCTGGGCCTTGGTTTTGTCATCTGTAAAATGGAGAGAAAAATACCTCGAAGGATTGCCATGAAGTCTTAGAGATAATGACGTATTCTGGCTACAACGAAATCCTTATTAACGATTAGGTAGATATGATTACTATTCCTCTTTTACGGATGAAGACACCAATGTACGGAAATACCAGTGTGATGTTCTTAGCACAGAATAAGAACATATTCCATAAACATTAGCTTTCGGGATTTTTTTTAAAGAAAATATTCTTTTATTGGAACTACTCAAAGAAAAGTGTTTGGTAGGGCTGCTATAACAAAGTACTAGGTGGCTTAGAGAGCAAAAAGTTATTTTCTTACAGTTTTAGAGGCCAGAAGCTCAAGATAGAGACGGGGCACAGTTTGCTCCTGAGGCCTCTCCCCTGGCTTCCGGCCATGTGTGTCTTCACAGGGTTTTTTTTTTTTTTTTGAGACAGAACCTCAAGCTGTCACCCTGGATAGAGTGCTATGGCATCACAGCTCACAGCAACCTCCAATTCCTGGGCTCAAACGAGTCTCTTCCCTCCGCCTCCCAAGTAGCTGGGACTACAGGTGCCTGCCACAATGCCAGGCCATTTTTTGG
>CAUYON010146364.1:0-20286 GCA_963573935.1 Arctocebus calabarensis
TTTCCAGACACCCCCTGTGTAGTTATGGATTTGGGAGATAAAAGACCAGGATTAGACAGAAGTACAGAAAAGGTTGCTCCAATGTCCAAAAGAAATTTTCTCTCCTGGCGCTCCACTATAAGGCAAACCTGGGGCTCTTGAGGGGTGATGACACAAGCTGGAGCCATGAGAATTTGCTCTGGGCACTCTCAGTCCAGTTTGGGCTCTGATGGGGTCACTGTCCCAGGAGGCCTTCACTTCTGGGGACAGGCCACCCTCCAGGGGTCACCCTTGCATTCTGGACAGGGGCCAGGTGGCTTGCCTGGCTAGTGGTACTGCTGGGGGAAGTCTTCTGTGAAGTGGCCAGTCTGACCACATTGGAAGCACTTGTTTTTCGCTCCTCTGGTTTCCCTCTGCCCCTGAAGGTTGCTCGTTTGTCAGAGTGCCATTACTAGAGGTGTCATTCTTTCCTGTTCCTTTCTCTCTTTTTCCTCCTTTCTCTCCAGATCTTGGTTACAAAAGACCGTAGTGGCCGTTTTAAGAAGATTCTCCAAGTTATGGTCTGGGACTATAGCCAATTTCTGGAGAATGTCTGGGGCCGCTTGAGGGATAAATTCATCTTTTAAAATAATCTGACTGCAACTAATTTTTATACGTTAAAATGTTGTATCTTGCAACTTTGGTAAATTCATTCATTAGTCCTAACTTTTTTGGAGTAAGGACTCTTTAGAATTTTCTATATAGAAAATAAAATGAGCAGTGATAATTTTACTTCATACTTTTCAACTTGGATGGCTTTTATTTCTTTTTCTTGCCTATTTGCTCTGGCAATAACTTCCAGTGCAATGTTCAATAAAAGTGATAAAAGAAAGTATCCTTACTTTGTTCCTGATATTAGATGAAGAGCTTTTAGTTTTTATCATTGAATGTGATGCATACTATGGGCTTTTCATAAATGGATTTTATTATGTCGAGGTTGTCTTTTATTCTTGTTTGTTGTTTTTTTTATCATGAAAAGGTGTTGATTTTGTTAAATACATTTTTCTGTGTTGATTAAGATGGTCATTTGTTTTTTTTCCCTTCATTCTGTTGATGTGGTGTTATCATATTGATCAATTTCATATGGTGAACCACCCTTGCATTCTAAGAATCAATCCCACTTTGTTATAGTGTGTAATCCTTTAAATTTGCTAGTGAATTTGATTTGCTAGTACTTTGTTGAGGACTTTTGCATCAATGTTTATCATAGGTATTGGTCTTTAGTTTTCTTTTGTGTCTTTGACTTTGGTGTCATGGTAATACTGGCCTCATATAGAATGAGTAGGAACTATTCTTTCCTCTTTAATTTTTTGGGAAAAGTTTGAGAAGGATTAGTTTTAGTTCTTTAAATGTTTGGTAGAATTCACCAGTGATGTCTTCAGGTCTAGGGCTTTTCTTTGTCAGGAAATTTTTGATTACTGATTTAATCTCCTTACCAGTTACATGTTCATTCAGATTTTCTATTTCTTCATAATTTAGTTTTGATTAAGTTTTGTTTTTCTAGGAATGAGTTTCCTGTAGGTTATCTAATTTGTTGAAACAGTTATTCATAGTACTCTCTTACAATCCTTTTTATTTCTGTAGAATCAGCAATAAACTCACTGTTTTCATTTTTAATTTTACTAATCTGAATTTTTTTTTCTTCTTAGTCAATCTAACTAAAGCTTTGTGAATTTTATTGATAAGAGCCAAATTTGGTTTCATTCCTTTCTATATTTTTTTACATTCTTCTTTTCATTTACTGTTGTTTTAATTTTTATTATTTATCTACTTCTAGCTTTAGATTTAATTTATTTTTATTTTTCTAATTTCTTAAGTTATAAAGTTAGATTATCAATTTAAGATGTATTTTGTTTTTTAATATAAATTTTCCCCTTACTGCTTTTATAAGTTTTATATTATAAGTTATACATTTTTTTTAAGTTTTGGTATGTTGTGTTTTTATTTTCATTTGTCTCTAATTTCCCTTGTAATTTTTTTCTTTGATTCATTGGTCGTTTAAGAGTGCATTGTTTAATTTCCACAAATTTATGTATTTTCCAATTTTCCTTCTGTTACTGATATCTAATTTCATCCTGTTGTATGAAGTGGAGAAGACACTTTTGTATGATATATATCTTTTATATTCTATTGAAAATTAGATGGACCTGGTGGTGTGTGTTTGTAATCCTAGCTATTTGGGAGGCTGAAGTAGGAGGATTATTTGAATCCAGGAGTTTGAGGTTATAGTAAGCTGTGATCATGCTACCACATGCCAGCCTTGGCAACAGAATGAGACAAATGAGGCCTTGATTCTAGAAAAATTAAAATAAATAGTACATTAAACTACTGAGACTTAATTGGTGGCCTAACATATGATCTATCCTGGAAAATGTTTCATGTGCACTTGAGATGCATGTGTATGTGTTGTTACTAGATAGAGTGTTCTATATATGTTTGTAAGATCTATTTGGCTTATTGTGTTATTTAAGTCCTCTTCTATCTGGTTATTCTATTATTGAGACTGAGTTATTGAAGTCTACAACTATTACTGTAGAACTCCTATTTCTCCCCTCAGCTATGGCTGAAGTTTTTGATATATATATATATCAATATATATATCAACTATATATATGGTTCATTATTAGGTGTATAACTGTTTATAACTATTGTATCTTCTTCCTGATTGAATGTTTTATTAACATGTACTTGTCTCTTGAAAACTTTTCTTTTACATTTAAAGTCTATTTATTATTTTATTATGACCACTCCTGTTCTCTTTTGGTTACCATTTGTGTGGAATATCTGCTATTGCTCACTTTCAAGCTATTTGTGTCTTTACATCTTAAGTGAGTCTCTTGTAGACAGCATACAGTTGGCTCTCAAATTTTCAATCCATTCTGGCAATCTCTGTCTTTTGATTGGAGAGTTAATCCAATTAAATCTAAAGTAATTATTGATAAGGAGGGACTTCTGTGATTTTTCTGGTTTTATTATTATTATTATTATTTTAGCATTTTCTTTATAGTACTGTCTCCTTTTGTGTTTAGTTGATTTTTTAAGTAGTGAATTCCTTTCCTTTTAAATTCCTTTCTTATTTTCTTTTATGTATGTTGAACAACTATTATTTTCTTTATGATTACCATGGGGATTACATTTAACATCCTAAAATTATAACATTCTAACTTGAATTTATACTAGCTTAACTTCAATAATACACAAAAATGCTCTGCTCCTTTACTGCTCTGTCTTCACTCTTTTCAGTTGTTGCTCTCCCAAAATTACATCTTTATATACTGTGTGCCCCAAACATAAAGTAATAATTCTTTTAAATATATCAGTCTTTTAAATTATGTAGAAATCAAAATGGGGAGTTACAATCAAAGTTACAATAGTACTAGCTTTTAGACTAGTAATTTAAAAAAGTACTAGTCTCTTAAATCATGTAGAAAATAAAAATTGGAGTTACCAATCATAGTTATAATAATGGTAACTTTTATAATTACATGTATTTACCTTTATTGTGATCTTTAATTTTTTTATACAGCTTCAAGTTATTGTCCAATGTCCTTTTATTTCACCCTGCAGGATTTTCTTGAGAATTTCTTACAGGACAAGCCTAGTGGTAATGAACTCTCTCAGTTTTTGTTTATCTGGGAATTTTTCAATTTCTTCCTCATTTTCAATGAACAATTTTTCCAGATATAGAATTCTTGGTTGATAGTTTCTTTTTTGCTTTTAATATTTTGAATGTACCACCTCACTGCCTTCTGGCCTCCATGGTTTCCAGTGAGAAATATGCTGTGATTCTTATAGGTTCCTTGTATGTAATGAGTTGCTTCTCTCTTGCTGCTTCAAAGATTTTCTCTTTATCTATGTCTTTCTAATGTTTGATTATAATGTTTCTTAGTGTGAGTCTTTTTGAGTTCATGAGCTTAAATGTTTATACTCATTTTATCAAAATTGGGAAGTTTGCACCTGTGATTTCTTCAAATAGTCTTTTTTTCCTTTTGTACCTCTCTTCTTGGACTCTCACAATGAGAATGTTGTTCTGCTTGGTCATGTCCCACAGGTTCCTTAGTTCTGTTTATTTTTATCAATCTTTCACCTTTTTGTGCTCAAACTTGATGATTTCCATTGTCCTATCTTTTAAGTTTACTGACTCTTTCTTCTGCTTGTTCAAATCTACCTTTGAATCCTCTATAAAATCTTTCATTTCAATTATTTTAATTTTAGCTTCAGAATTTTATTTTTGTTTATTTTTAGGTGTTCTATCTCTATCAATATTTCCATTTTGTTCCTACAGCATTTCCTTGGCTTTATCCATATCTTTCTTCAGCTGTTTGAAAATCTTAAAAGATTTGTTTTGAAGCATTTGTCAAGTAAATCTGCCATCAGATCTTTTCTGGGGACAGTTCTCATTGATTTATTATTTTTTTTTTCCTCTGACGACCATACTTTCCTGTTTCTTTGTATGCCTTGTGGCTTTTTGTTGAAGACTGGACATTTAAATTTAACAATACAGTAATTTTGGAAATCAGAATTTTTCCCTTTCCTTAGGATTTGCTATTGTTGTTTTTAATTTTGTGGGCTGTCTCTGTGCCAAGGATTAGCATGAAGTATAAACTTAGGTCTCAGGTCTTTCCTGAGCCTGTTCTCTTCCCTGGGCATCTATAGTCACTTTCTAATTTCCCCCATATGTACTGTTGTTTTGAACATCTTCATCTTTAATGTCTGGCTCCCAAAGGGGAAAAAAAGAGAAGAGTGAAGGAGAAAAAAAGGGCGCTGGCTCTTTAAATTTCATGGAAATCATTTCACTAGTGGTGGAAGGGTTCAAAACAATGAGGGGAGGTGCAACAACACTAGCTGTCCACCTTTGATAAGAAGCAGCAGTCCGCTTTCTTTTTTGTTTGTTTTTGAGACAGTGTCTCACTATGTGACCCTGGTAGAGTGCTGTGGCATCACAGCTCACAGCAACCTCAAACTCTTGGGCTTAAGTGATTGTCTTGCCTTCAGCCTCCCAAGCAGCTGGGACTACAGGCGCCTGCCACAATGCCCGGCCATTTTTTGTTGCAGTTGTCATTGTTGTTTAGCTGGCCCAGGCCGGTTCAAACCCACCAGCCTTGGTGAATGTAGCCTGCGCCGTAACCACTATACTATGGGTGCCAAGCCAGCAGTTAGAATTCTTAGCACAGATCCCTGAAATTTGAAAGACAGGATGCTTTTTGTCCATTCTTGAGCATACAAGCTGAGTGCAAGTTGCTTGTGAACAAGTGCTTAGCTGCCTGTTGCAGGGCTGGAGATGGGATGTGGGAGCTAAGAGCTGTGCAAAGAGCTGAAATTAACTATAATTGATCTTGATTTACTATCCAAGCCTTCCCCTTGGATTTGCAAGCCTTCTACTGACTCTAGAATTTCAATAGTTGCATAAGACAGATTTTGCCAGTGAATTTGTTGTCAAGATGGGGAGACAAATTCTTGCTGCTCTCTGCTCTGCTATCCTCCTGGAATCCTTTGGGGACAAATTACTTTTACGTACAGAATTATTCTGGAAACTTTGAGTCAAAGTTATAATAACCAAAAAAAAAAAAAAAAAGAAAAGAAAAGAAAAAAGAAAAAGAACTTTGGGTATTTATAGTCTTCATAGTACTTTATGCATTATCTTACCTCCCTCCTCTTTTCTTCTCTCCCACATTCCCTCCTTTCTTTCCTTCAAAACCATCTTAGCGCTTTCCCAATTATTTGGGGAAAAGATTTTCCATTTTGTGGATTAACCATTTAGTTCCTTCTTTTCTGTTTCCTTGTCAACCTTGGGCCTTTCTTCTGCAAACCTTTTCATTAGAAGGAAGAAGTAGGTGATGAGATGAATTGGTAAAATAAGTTTAGATGTTCATGTTGGATTCAGATTTCCCATGTTCTCACCAGCCCTCCTCCCCTTTGGCAGATCTGAGACAATTCAGAGTTAAGTTGAGATAATTCAGAGTTAAGTCTATTATTGTGATCATTAGGGAATGGGAGAAAGGAAGGGACGTGGAAGAGCAAAGACACAATTAGGCCAATGTAGACATTGTTAAGAAATTTATTTGCAATTCTTATTTTTTGTATTTTTTGTTTGTTTTTTAAATAACATCATTCCTTAGATAAAAATGCAATCTTACAGGAATATACAATAGCGTCTCACACAGAGATGACCCTGAAGCTCTCCTTGAAAGGTTGCCCCTTCTAGATTCCCTGGCCTTTCTCAGGTGAGAAGGCGCAGCAGGCGAGGCCTTTGACGACGGGATTATTTGACGATTACAAACTGTACAACAGTATTTACAACAGTAAGACTGTGAAGTCGTGGAGCCTGGAGGGGGAGGCGTGGGGCGTACAGGTGTGTGGGGGTGGTGACAATGGAGGCACTGTTGCTGTTTCGTGCCTCTGTAACAGGCATGACACAGAGTGGTTTGGGGGCACAAAGGTGGGTCTGAGCAGCAGGACATGAGGAGGGGAGGGACGGAGGAGATTTGTTAGGAGCCTTTCACATGGAGGGGAGCTTTGCTTGTTAGCTCTGGGGTATTAAAATAAAACAGCAATAGTATGAGAGTAATAGACATTCCAGTGCTTCCTAGTGGGGAACTGGTCACCCTATTTCTTAATGGATGCGTGTGTTTTCCCACAGGTTGTTCCCATCCACTACCATCACACTCCCTTGGCTTCCCATGGCCTATTTCAGGCCAGGCCAGGCCTCATCCCATGGGGATCTGGGCAGGCAGGATGCAGAGAAGAGGCCATGGATAGTCTACAGGGAAGTTAAGGGATGGATTCCAGGTGGGGGAAGCTTGGCAGCTGGGTGGGTGGAAGGCATGATGTGTGGAAGCAGGAAGTGCCCACAGCATTTGGGTTGCTGGACACCTTTTGAGGAAGCCATTTGCCCAGGAATGGGTGTTTACAAATCATCTGCTCTTGATTCTCAGGTTTTATTTTCCCTTTTCCTTTTTCCCTGGTGTAGTTTCTCCATGTTGGGAAGTCTTGGGGGTGGGGGAGTTGGAACAAGACCCAGTGGCCATGCTTGTACAGAAAAGAGCCTCTCTTCTCTCTTCCCCAGGCTAAGGGCTTAGGAGAGACTTCACTAAGGGCGTCTGGAACCAGCAGGTGCAGGTGCCCTGGGCAAAGACTCCTTCTTCACCCTCCTTCCTCACCCTGCTTACAAACACCAGGGCTCTGAGAACACAGGAAGAGGGATTCTCAGGCCCACACAATTAAGAGCCATTTTGTCCATGTCTGAATTTCCTCTCACAGAAATGTACCCTCTTTTACGTCTTCCACTCAAATTTCTCTGATAATGACCTTGGTTTTAGGTGCATGAGTGATTTTTAGATGGCACATTTGCAAGACGTGTCTGGTGAAGTGGCATGTTATCCTTTCTGAGAGCCCTACAAAGTCAAATTGCTTACATTCTGAAAACTGGGGTACAAGAGATGCCCCACAAAGGTAGGGTGCACTTGTGAAGTGGCTAATTTCTGATCAGAAGGGAGAGGATTTGGCTCTGGAGTTGTCCTACTTCAAACTTGTTTAATTACCTAGACTTTGTTTTGTCTTCCTTATTGTTCCCAGTAGAGTTTTGAGAGGATTTTCATGGAAAATCCCAACTCTGACTCTACTGTCTGTGTTGAATGATTCATTGTGCTTGATGCATTCAGCTGCCATCTCAAATGTCCTTGGGAGCATGATAAAAAGTCTTCTCTAACATAGCAGAAAGAGCAAGGGTCTTTGCCACTTCATGTGCTATGGATCAATCCTCTTAAAATCATCTGAGAAAAAGAGTTGATTTTAGTAGTAGTATTTTCTCAATGTAGATAAATAGTATTTACTTCATAATAAAAATAGGTTTCGAGGGCACTAATTTCCACCTGAAGAGGTCACTGATTCTTTCCTCTCTGGGAGGAGGAAGGTCCCTTATCTAGAGCTCAATTCCAGCCCTCGGGCCTTAAGGGTATGTGTGTAGGAGGAGCGTGGGGGGGCCGTTCGAGTGTTTCCCCAACAATGCAGAAACCTGGCAGAAACCCATTTGCCTGTTATATTGGTGTCTGGCTCTGCAAAGCAATGTTTCATTGCTTTGAAATAAAAATAAATAAAGTGAAAACCAGAAGTGGCTTCACAAAGAAACTGTGTCAGCATCTGCACGTGGGTCCCCCTTCCCTTGCTGCCCCTCTGGCTAGGCTGGGGGAAGGGGGAGGGAAGAGGGAGGGCTACTTGCAGTGGGGACAAGGTGCCTGACCCTGACCACAGGGCACTTTCCCTCTGATCTTACCCTTCTACCTCCTCAAAATGCAGCCACGGCAGAACTGGACTCAGGTGATCTTACCCTTCTACCTCCTCAAAATGCAGCCACGGCAGAAGAGCTGCACCATGGGTCAGATGAGGGCTTCCCCTCCTCCTAAGGCCAGCCAGGTAGGGTGATCTGGGTGGGAAAACAACACGAGATTGAAAAGGTATCTTTTTCTCATATTCTTGAGTAGATCCTGGGGCATCAGGTGCTTCGCCAGCCTGCTCACTGCTAAGTGGCTGAACACGTCCTTCCATAGAAAGACAAATAGACAAACACAGAGTCAAAATATGGCCTTTGCCTACTCCCTCCCGTCCTCTCAGTGCTGGCATTTCCCCCAGAGCCAGGTTCTCCTTACAAAAACAGAATGAGCCCAGCTGCTCACAGCAAGGTTTTGACTCCTGTGGAGCTTACAAGAAGCCAGATGGCTCTTTCCTTGACCTCTTTGTTAAATTACTTCTAACTCCTCACAGCATTTACAATTTGGTTTGATGAGGCTAAAACCCTGATTACAAGGGTTCTTACTCTATCCCTAGCATAAATTCTTGTTCTGTTTCTTTGCCTTTAGGAGTGATGGGCATGTGTCAACCGGCTGATACAATGATGCCTTCATCCTTTTGTTGACTTCCACACTCCTACTTTACAGAGTATTCTTATTTCTCAGAAAGATGTTAACTTTGGCGTGGAGAGGTCTACCTCTCCCATGGTTGCCTTCCTATCTTCACCTGGACAGTCTGGAGTTCTGGAGGGAGGACGGCTGGGAGGAAGCGACAGGCAGCTTCCCTCCAGACAAGCAAACGGGAGGATGAGAGAAAGTCTGTTCCTTTGACTGGATTTCCCAGTCACAGGGAAGCCTGTTGAGTTAATATGATGGAAGGCAGTTATAACTAACAGCTTCTGAATCAAAGCAGGGAAAAATTCATGAATCAAGCCAAAACCTAGGACCACAAGACCAAAAGAATTTCCTAGGAACAGACAGAAAGTAGACAGCTGGAGATCTTTCTGCTTCATGTGGCCATGCACATGAATCGATATTCCATGACCAAGGTGTGAAACATAAA
Source organism: Arctocebus calabarensis (assembly GCA_963573935.1). Classification (NCBI taxonomy): domain Eukaryota; kingdom Metazoa; phylum Chordata; class Mammalia; order Primates; family Lorisidae; genus Arctocebus; species Arctocebus calabarensis. The sequence continues at coordinate 9,367 of CAUYON010146364.1, forward strand.
AGAGGCAGGGCTGGCCAGAGGACAAATCAAAATCAAGTTCACCAAACTGCAGCCTGTAAACTGTACTTCTTCAATTCCTTTCGGTCCTCAGCCCCCCCAGGGGTTGTCAGGAGGGCTATGGAAGATTTGACAATTCCATTTTTGGTGGCGAGCAGTCATCACCTAGTGCTGTGTGGATATGGTTCACTGATTTCATGACTCGTTGTACCAATGTGTCATGATGACAGGCGTCCGTGTGAGTCTGACACTGGTCTATCAGGGTCAGGCTAGGGAAGATCCACTGCCCTTCACAGCAGCACAGGGCACAGTGCCCTTGTCACAGCTGACAGAGAAGGAGCCTGGGAGGGGGGTGAAGGGACCATGCTGGCCAGGCAGGACCTGGGGTGTAGCTAGCTTGAACCTGGCTTTTAGCCCATGCCACTGGGCACTAGTCAGTGAGACCTGGTGATGCAAATGAAAAGTTCCAAAGGAAAATAGAAGGCAGCAGAAAATGTTGAGAGAGACTGTGTGTGGTCAGTCAAAACTCCCAAATTCGTTATCTAGAGGGCAGATGTTCACAAGAACAAGAGAAGTTCAAAAGGGCTCATCTCTCCATCATAACTGGAATCTTACTACAGTTCAGGGAAACTGAACAAAAGATGAAACCTAAACTCAATTCTAGATCTTGCTGGCGCTGAGAAGGGACCAAGAAAGTCTGGATGGGTTGGGCTGGAGAACCATGAAGAAACTGTTTCTAGAGCTACATTGACCTGGGAGTGTCCGGCACATTTCTTCACTTTTCCATGAATCAGTCAATGAAAATAACAACTTGTTGTCACTGATGAATGGACTGTTCCCTACTTTAATTTGTAGCTTGCTCTTAGAAGTGCTGAGAGGGGCTGAGAGAGCACTGGGCCTGAAGAGATTCCATGGGTAAGTTCTGGGTGAATGGTTGAGGCCCATTTTCCCCCAAAGCAGCCCCTTCTGAACCATCATTGTTGAAATTTATCTGAAGGACACAGCACCCATGGAGTGATATTCTAGGTAGATGCCAACAGGCGTAAGAGAAACCCCCAGAAAATTTATTTCTGCCACCAATATGACCTCTAGATGCCTCCTTCCTGTCCTGTCCCCTGCACATGCATGAGGATGGGTCTGGGGTAAAGCCTGCTCTGGAATGAGGAAGGGATGGAGGAAGAGCCTGGCAGAAGTAGCTGCCCGATGGCTTGCTTTCACCTACCTGCCTTTCTCAAGCCACTGCTGTCCGTGTGGATGCAGAGCAGCTGCCAGAGGTGAGGATGCCCCTCCCTCCAACCAGCCTGACCTTAATTCCATCCTTTCAGTGTACACGTTCTTGAGGAAACCAATGAGAAACATCTGCGCTGGGAGTAAATGGAAGGTCAGCCACGGCTGCTATGGGGATGCTGCTGCCAGCTTGGTAAGGCCAAGCAGATGCCTCCCTCTCCTCATGGTGAAGGGCTCTTCCTGGAGAAGGCCCAGCCAGAGAGCTTAAGCAAAGCAGAGAGAGTGAAATAGAGTGAAGACTGGAAAAAATATGTCCTGGGCTCTCAAAGCAAGGGATGGTATGAATATACCTATCATAGGATTTTGGAAAAACTGAAGGAAATGGAAGTGAACACAAGATATGCAAAACAGTAACGTCCAAACCTGTTTGTGGGTTAATGACTGACACGGGTGGTATTTTTGCTCATTAGTACAAATTAAAAGAAAAATCATTCCCTTTCCCCCAACCACATATAGAAAAGCACTTAAGAGGTCAAAGGTAAAGCTTGTCACACTCCAAATACAAAATGATTTACTTTACATGCAGCAAAATATACAAGAAGTGAATTCAAAAACAAACTTAATTCAATTCATTATATTCGCTTGGCACAATTGCAATTCAGTTTTTAAAAAAATATTTGAAAAATACTGAAACTGACCTGAATTCAAGTATAACGGTTTCTTCAACAGAAACATTATCAATGCAATAAAACATTACACGGAATATATCGAAGCAAAATGCTTTCTTGAGTTTTTCCCCTTAAATTTCTGTGTGTGTTTTTTTAAATACAGTTTTAATGCCAACACAACTCACAATTGTATTTTTAAAATGAATATTATTGCATTGTTTTTGCATATCTTGTGGGACAGAAAATGCAAAGAGTTACTGATTCCCGTTTCAGAAGCAGAGACAGTGGTTTGTTTTTGCTTTCAAATGGCTCCAGATTTAGATCTCCCCACAGTTAAACCAGAAGGGGGGAACTGCATATTCACTGCTGTGCACGTGTGACATGCGTACGGACAACCCACTGGCATACACACGCGGTCACAGACACTTGCTCTCCTGCACCCACCTGTACACCCAGCATAAAAAGGAACCTAACCCAATCTCCCTTATGTGCAAGATCCTATCAAGTGCATTGCCAAACCTTTAAATTATACAACCAAACCAAACCAGAAAAAAATCATTAGTACTGAAGGAAATTATAACAAATTATTGGACATACACAATGATTGGTGGCTTCTATTGACCCCTCCATGGAAAAAGGAAAACTCAACCATTTAAATAATACAAAAAAACCAAACCTGATTTACATTTGCAAAAGTGAAAACAAGAAGTTGGGTGGCTACAGAACTTTGTAAACACTCTTCTTCCTCCCCTCCCCCTGGGAAAACAAAATTAAAAAAAAAGAAAAGAAAGATAAGAAAAGAAAAGAAAAGGAAAACTGCAACATGCTGTCAAGAAAAGTGTCAAACCACAAAACAAAGGAGCCCTCCACAGAAGCTCAGCACCACCTGTCTGCAGAGGGCTGGCGGGCCCTACCCGGGTGGCCAGCTCCGTCCTCGCGGTCTGTTGGCGCGACTGCTGGTCTGCAGCTCGGCGTGGCTTATGCAGATTAAGGAGATCCTGTCGCAGGGGGCGGAGGTGGCTGGGCTGCCGCCACTGTGTGGGGATGTGGGGTGATACTGCACTGCCTCCCTGGTCCCGGGGCCCTCGAGCCTCCGGCTTCTTCTTCCCTTTCTGAGGTGGGCTGGGATCCTCGCTGGAAGTCCTGCCTACTCCCCTCTCCAAATCCACAGGGCCCTGGCTCTATGGAGACAGCGAGGCTCATACAGAATATGCGCAAATGATTTTTTTTTACAAGCAAAGTTGAAAGACACCCGTTTGACACAGGGTCCTTTCGGTGAGGGCTACTGCAGGACGCTGAGGTTCTGTCTCCCGCCCAGCAGTGGCTGCTGGCTCCCGTGGCAGGGCCTGAAATGTAAGGAGAGGTCCCGGTGTCCCTGCCTCTCCTGTCCCTCTCTGCCGCCTCCTCAGCACTCTGCCTCTGTGCACACAAACCGGCTGCCGCCGCTCTTCCCCCGGAAAACGCACTCTCCACACCACCCAACTCTGCGCCTTGTCCCGACAGAAATGAATGAAGACGCTGTTCCGGTTAACTCCAGGTCACGAGAACAGTGAGGCACTTCTGAAACGAACCCATTAGGAACATTGAAACAAATAAAAAACCCAGCATCTCCCCAGCCCTGGCAACTACAGGCTGCTGACATAGACCCTGCTGTCCTGGAGCTCCTCCTCGCTTTGCCGACGCCCCAGGGCGCGTGCACAGCTCTCGTCCTCCTCGCCCCCCGCTCGGTCCTGCCCCGGGTCCCTGCAGTTCACAAAAGGTAAGAGGGTGCCATTGGGGCTCTGCTGGGTGCCCCCACTGAGGATGTTGTCGGCCGCACTCTCCATCTCCTCTATCGTCATGTCGCAGGCATCAGCCAGCTCCTGGGTTGTGACCTCGATGAACTTGGGGTCCTGTGCAAACTGCCCCAGTCCTTCTGAAATCAAGACCTGGAGGGGTGGAGGTGGAGGGCCGTGAAGAAGAAGGAACATTGTTACTGGGGCTCAGCTCCTCTCTTGAGGGCCAGACCCGCGGGTTTTGGGTGGTGACTTGGGGAAGTGTGCATGTTGGAGGAGGGGCCAACAGAGAGGCTGAGCACCTGCCAAAGGGATTAGGGCTGTGTAGGCTGGAGGAGGGACATTCTGGTCGCGGTGTTCAGAAACCGTCATGAGATACATAAGGGCCCACAGAGGGATCGCAGGGGCTCTGCTGTCGTATTGTTTCTTCTAGTCACCCTCGTTCTCCTTCGGTGAAACTGATAACCTGTGCCTACTGCCCACTGTCAGCTGGTTCCCCTCTGGGGAGAGGGCCTAGAAGTGTGTGCACACACCTGCCTCTGCTTCTGCTGGGAAGGACCAGAAGGTGACCCCCAAAGCTCCCCTCCCACCACCTCAGCTGCTCCAGTGCCCGGCTCTGGGGACTTTTGGCTCCCGAGCCCGGGTAGGAGGAAGCAGCAGAGTGCAGCCTGGCACACCCTCCCCCCAGGTGTCCTGCTCCCTACCCTCATCGCTCTTTCTCTCTTTGCCCTGCTTAGGTTATTGACCCTCTCTCCCCATCACAAGGTGAGCTCATGCGAAGCAGCCTTAATTCTCGGCGGTAGCCCAGGACCTGGAATGGGACCTGCTTGTGGTAAGTGCTGAGGAGGGGTTTGTGAGATGAATTAAGGGTAACCCAGGCCATGCTGAGCATCAAAGGCTTAGCGTTCAAAGGGAGCTTTGCAGATGTCTGATTTAGCTCCCACCTCCTGCATGGTAGCCTGATGGATGGCCGGATGGGCCCCTTCTCTAACTCCATATGTCTGGATATGAGGCAGCTCACTACTTTTTAGGACAGTTCTCCCTTATTTTGGGAGAACTTCGTTGGGAAAGTCTTCTTCCTGTGAGCTGCACCGCAGACCCCCTGCCCAGGCCGTGACCCTTCTCCTGCACTGCCCACTGTCTCTGAGGTCATCTCTCTGGGTTTACTTCCCGAATTCCTTTGACCAGCTCTCCTATGAAATGATTTCTAGAAAACTTGCCAACCTGGTCATCTCCTTTGGGACTGTTCCAATTTGTTAAAGGTCCCTGAAAATGTGGTGCCACGAATGCCCCAGACACTGTGATTTGGCACAGTGCGGTGGAACTGGAACAGAATGCATTCTTGTTCTAGACTAGTGGCTCTTGAACGCTGGCCATGCATTGGAGTCATCCAAGAGCTTTTAAAGGTATCAGTTCAACAAGTCATGGGTTTCCAGGGCTCCCGGGTGGTTGTCCCGAGCAGTCAGGGTTGAGCATCACAGTTCCTGACCCTTCCATGGGTATAAAAGCAGCCCGGGCACATGTGCATTTTGAGCAATCGTAGCATGCTCTTGGCTCTACAGTGGAGCCTGGGGTCTTCCCTGGGTTCACTGGCCTGTGGCAGGGATATGTGGCTCAGAAGTTTCTTTCTCCCTCTGCAGTGAGCCCAGCTTCTCACATGATCATGATTGTAATTCCCTGCAGGCGATGCTCTCCTTCTGCAGGCCAGAGAGGGAGGGCCTTTCTGGCACACAGGTTTGGCATGCAATCAATTTGGGAAGGTACCCGGTGCACCCTTCTTAGCTCCCTGTGCCAAGCCCCATTGCTGCCCATGGCCTCCCCCTTGGTCTGGGAGTTACCTACCGCTTCCACCAGGCTGCTGGCACTGCCGTGGAACTGCCCGCCCCGTGCCCCGGCCTGGCTGGGCACCGTGAGGGAGACAGGCCGGACCCTCCGGGTGGTGCTGCTGTCCCCACCACAGGGCACTGGCCCCTCAGCCCAGGAGCCACAGTGGATGGACGGGAAGCTGCTGTTGAGCTTCTCACTGGACTCAGCCCCCTCCAGCCGCAGGGTGGGGATGGGCTGCGGGGGCCAGCCACGGCTGCCCGGAGTGGCAGGGGGCGTGGCGAATGGTCTGGGGGCCGAGGTGGGGGAATGGCTTCTCTGGAGGAGAGGGCTCAGGCCTGCCACTGCCAATGCCTGCGGACACAAGGAGCACGAGTTATCGCATTATCGGGTTATTGGGAACGGTTGGCCGGAGTGCGGGCTCCCTTCTGAGCAAACACTGCTTGCTTTCTAGGCAGTTCCCCCTGCCTAACTTCACACTGTTGTCTCCTCATCCATCTGAGTCCACCTCATCAGGACCTGGTGTAAGTTTCAACCACCTCCAATCAAACTTTACAATGATCTCAGTCTGAAGTGATCTTCTCTCCCAGCTCTAGGAAGCTGTGGTTGAGTGGGGCCGAGGTAATCTAGCTGTCAGCACTGTCAGCTGTCTTGCATTTCTCATCAGCAGACTCAAGAGAACGGCGATGCCTGCACGTCTGTAAGCTGGAAGGTTAATGTCTTCTCTCTCCACCTACCTTGTGGGCTTGGTAGGAACTTGACGTGAAATAAGGGTTGCAAGAAAGCATACTGTACATTATAATGAGCTAGAGGAAGCCAGTCTTTGCTGCTTTAATTTTTACAATTAATTGGGCCATAAATAATGCCCTGCAAATCTCTGGCTCAGGCTATCTTTGAGCCATTGTCCAAATCTCATGCTATATTGTAATTACATGATTTACATGGTGCGTCCTCTGTCTCAGATGGCCTCCACCACAGCTGCCATGATGACCTGCTCTGGACAGAGGTCCCGCAAGAGCCTAGGAGACAGTGGCACTGAGTGTTGGGAAAAACAGCTGTGAGAAGCAGAGAATGGGACCATCGCCCCGCAGGTGCCAGGGGAGGAGACAGATGAAGAGGGTCCAAAACCAAGAAGAGTATTGCCTACCAGCCTGACGGGAACAGTGGGATGGGACCGACTTCTGGAAATCTTTTAAAATAGCACAAACCATGTCCCTACGTCTGGTCCCCTCTCTTCCCCATCTCACGGTGGTCCCCATCCTAGGGCTTCTGTGCGTCTGGGGATTTGAGGGAGTATAAGACCATGTCAACATTTTGGAAAGTCCATCGGAAACCATACACATTTAGGCAATGCCGCAAAGGTTAAGAAAAACAATGCATTGCTTTGAGGAATATCAACTTAGCTGGGCCACACTAGCTCTCTTACGCCGATGTGCTGAGCAGCTGAATGCCTCTAGGCACCAAAACCCACCTAAAACAGGGGTCAGTGATATATAATCACAAAGATAAAAAGGTTGGGAAACCATGTCTAGGCTCCAGTTTTCCGGCCTCAGGTAACTCTTTAAAGTTCTCTTAGTTCTAAGCTACTAAGAACCTATTTGATACTGTGTTGGATTTCACTCTCTGAGCTGGAGTCAGCTCTGCCGGGAGAGAGTTCATCTGCTGAGTCTCTCTGGACCTGTTTCTCTTGGTTATCATTCCTTCTTCTTGTTGGCAGGTTCTCTGATCATTTCTATGTGTCAGTGGATGGATTTCTGTGCAGCTAAATTTCCAAGTGTCTTCACACTCTAGGTACTACCACACCGGCCTCAGAGCCCTGCCGCCCAAGCCAGCATCTGGTAGGGAATGTCTGCAGCATCGTAAGCAGAAAGCTTGGGTGGGACCCTGCTGCTGCTGACCCTTCAGGATCCTCAGAAGAGTTCCTGTGCCAGTGTGTTCTATCTCCACTGGTGACATGACCGAAGCCCTCACCAGCATAGGAGAAGCAAGGCCTACTGGGAGCTGCCAGGGTTAAGGGAGGAGGCCCCTGTGGTCTGAGGCAAGGAAGACCACTGACATCTTGGGATGTGTCTAGCTTGGTAGGTGGTGGCCAGTGGCCTATCCAAAAGTAAGAGCTACCTGATGATGAACCAGGTGCAAGGGCAGGACTGTCTTCTGAGAGATGTCTCCCCCTTGGTTCTTCTGTCGTTTCAGACATTCCAGGTGGAATGAGGCCCTTCGACCTGCAAAGCCAGCCAAAGATCCAGCGTCAGGTCAGGGAAAGAGGACAGTGGCCTGTGACAGCCCAGACCCAGATGCAAAGAGGAGTGTTTGTGGCCCTGGGTCCACCTTCTCCCCAGCACCCCCCCCCTTTTTTTTTTTAAGAGACAGAGTCTCACTTTAATCGCCCTCAGTAGAGTACTGTGGCTTCACGGCTCACAGCAACCTCCAACTTCTGTGCTTAGGCAATTCTTTTGCCTAAGCCTCCCGAGTAACTCGGGAGAATTACCTCCGGAGTAACTGGGACTACAGGCGCCTGCCACAATGTCCAGTTATTTTTTTGTTGCAGTTCAGCCGGGGCTGGGTTTGAACCCATCATCCTTGGTATATGGGGTTGGCACCCTACTCACTGAGCCACAGGTGCCACCCCCAGCCCCTGCCTTTGTCTCTGAGACATTTGAGCGGTATCTGACTGAGGCCCACCCCAGAAAACCCTGCCTTTGGAATTCTGATTTGTTACTTTGGAAATCTGCCTAGCCCACTGCATGGAGGCTGCTGGCACCAGGCCACGTGGTCTCTCAGTCATGATTGAGCACCTGACCAGTGCCCTCTTCAGGGTGACCACAAGCCACATTGGATAGCAGTGTGTTTACCTAGTGAGGCAGAGCGAAGGAAGCCCCTCTTCGGGGATTGCCGAATATCCTTCTTGTCCTCTGGGGGTGTCAGCTGCCGATTTTCATCATCTGGATAGGAAAGCCTGGAACAGAGAACTCTTGGGGCTTGTTCCTGAGGCTGAGAAATGCTACCCCCTGAAACTGCTGCCACCCCAGAGCACACCTCTGCTGTTTTGAAGGCCCCCCCCTTTGTGCCTCCATACAGATTTGGGGAAAACTGCTGCCCAGGACAGTCTGCCAGGCACCCTGGCACAGCAGGGGCTTCCAGGCCCGCTTGCTGTGGGTTCCCAGCTCCTCACCCATAGCCTCTGATGAGTGTTGCTTTTCTGATTTGGGGCAGTGGAGGTACTCTGGGGCAGAAATGTTTTGAAAGTTGAAAAAATCCTAGGCCTACATGGTTCTTTGAAGGAAAGGCCCAGACTCTGCGCTGGCTACTGCTGCTCCTCGCAGTTGCCCTCAGCTGCAGCCTGGACTTCCCACCCCGCCAGCCCCTTCACCCCTGAGAACACCCCAGCTGTCAGTCAGAGAAAGGGCCTGCAGGCATCTTGTCAATGGCTTCAAGTTTTTTGATGGTAATTCACAGCAAGAAATATACAGAGGGTGTTAAAAACATGTATACACATTTTAAGAGAGGACAAAAACTATATTAAAATGGTAAGGGTCAGCATATACCAGTAACATTTATTATCTTGTATATTGTATCTCCCGTAATTGCAGAAGTCAAACATGATTTGAGTGTTACTATTTTAATACAGTTTTTTCTTCTCTTAAAATATGTACCCATGTTTTTGGCACCCTCTGTATTTTACACATTAGTTGTTTCAGCTAACAACTGTCAGCTGAAAACCTATGAAATGGATCTCACAATCCCTAGTGGTGAGGCCTACAGTCCAAGAAGTGCAGTTGCATTCCCACCTCGGGGGCCAGCTGAGGACACTGGTTCTGTCCCTTGTGCTGCCTCTCCGTGCTGGGGGATCCACCCTGCTCCTGGCATAGCCTAGCAACTTTTCAGGCATTTGTAGATGTGCAGGAACATTTGTTGAGTGAAAACCTCACATATTTAGGCCTCTGATCCTTGTTTTCATTCTTGGCTAGGTAAATCCTCCTATTATACAGTAGAACTTCTACAAGTTGACCACCCAAAAGACTGCAACACACTGGAGGTGGTCAACATAAGGAATTACTTACTGATACATATAAGTGGTGCATGTCTGGTCTATGAAAATTAAGTCAACTTAAGGAGATGGTCAGTTGGGAGCCTGGAGAACCTGTGGAAGTCTACTGTATTTTCTTCTTAGGCAATTCCTCCCCATGCTTGCAGACCCGGCTTCCATTTGACCTTGTGTGGGACCCATTAAGGTTGCTCTGCCCCTCAGCCTTCTCTGAATGCCTGTATCCCTCAGGGTTTTTACCATTCTGTAGGCAATTACTTAGAAAATCGCCATGTCATCTTCCTCTTCTGAGATCATCTTAGCATCCTCATTAGTTTCTAAAATCTCTGTGAAGGTAAGGACCTATTTTCTCATGACCTTGCAGAGTGCCTGGATGGACCCAGCACTCAGTGAGAACGGAAATAGGTTCAAGCATATTCTTTTCTTGATTTCTAGAAGGTAGCCATGTGTTAATTTGTACTTTCCTTTTTTATTGTTGGGGATTCATTGAGGGTACAGAGAACCAGGTTACACTGATTGTTTTTGTTAGATAAGAACCCTCTTATATTTGTGTCTCGCCCCTGAAAAGTATACCACACCTCTTGACCCATCACCTCTCCCTCCTTTCTAACAATGAATTTGGAGAATGGTATCTCTTAAAGAACTTCAGATTATTTCCTTTGGTTCTATATATATTATGTTTCATTGAGTCAGAAAAATAGGTCATTTACCCCTCATCACTCTGTTGTGCTGACAGGGACACAAAGGCATGGGCGGTTAGAGTTGCTGGTCTCAACTACTGTCTCCATGTTTTTTCCTTTCTAGATTCTTATTTTTACATTAGGGGAACAGGAAACAATTCTGCTACTGTTCCAACCCAGTTCCCGGGCTCAAAACACTGGAAAAAGCAGGCTGTGGCTGCTCCCTTTCCCAACACTCCTTGGTGTGAGGGCTGGGCCCCCTCCCATCATCTTCAGCTACCCTATTCTTTTCTTCAAAAGCCTAAAAGGCTGTTGCTTCCTTACTGTCAAGTGCTTTCAGGCAAGCTTCTAAAAAACAGCGAGTCTTCATTTGTTTTGAATGCAACCCAAGGTCTTAAAGTTGTTTATAGAGAAACTCAGTAGACATATATATGTATATATATATTGGCAATTAAACTAATGTTTCACAACACAATACTTACTTTTCTGACATTCAATACTTTCTGATAGTCTCTATTGTGCTGTGCTATTCTTTAAAAGTACTAGCTGTCAGATGCCTTTACATATGCCAATAACAACCAAGATGAGAAGCTAATCAAGGACATGGTTCCTTTACAGTAGCTACAAAAAAATGAATACTTAGGAATATACCGAACAAGAAAAGTGAAGGACCTCTACAAAGAAAATCATAAAACCCAAAGAAA
>CAUYON010146370.1:0-17268 GCA_963573935.1 Arctocebus calabarensis
GCATCACTGAATAAGTGCTTCTGACCTGACGCTGTTCTACCTTTGCCTATTACTGATTATACTAATCAGATTTATGTTTTCCAGAAATGTCATTAAGCCACACGCAATAAAGATGGTTCCAGTCCATGAACCCCTGTATCACTCTCCCTCCAGAGAAATCCTAACTGCCCCCTTCTATCATCGCCTGATTCAGCCTGAAGCAGTTAGATCGAGTCTTCGCCCTTTTTCCCTAACAGCACTTAGAGGGAGAATTGATGCAGGACATTTGGCGCTCTAGCCAGCTCAGCAGAGCTGGCAGACCTGCTGCCTCCTCTTTGGTGGTGTTGGTGCTGCGGCAGCCAGCTGAAGAGCCAGCGGGCTAGATGACAGGCAAGGAGGGGGACCTCCAACCCCCACCGGAGGCTCCAATAGCCAAAAAGGCCGGATAACTGCGGAGGAGACACCTGTGCCTTGGTATCTCCTTCACTTTACACTTAGGAATAAATGTGGAACTCCCATTTCCTATGCCTAGGTCAATTTCATGTGAATTTCCTAGGCCTCAATTCCATGAATGATACATTCATTCACTTGCCCCTGCGGAAGGGACTGTGCTCATTCGTTTCCTGGCCAAGGAGCCCATACACCTATATATACCCTGAGACTAAAAACCTAAAGGGGGAGGCGGGGAAAGACTGGGAGAGAAACGGAGAGAGCTTTTCTCTCCCCACTTGAGTTCTCTCTCTTTACCAGAAGCTTTAGTGTTTTCTGTAAATAAATTCTGTCTTACCAGTGGAAAAAAAAAAAGAAAGAAAATGCCATGAAGTCTATGTTAAACAGTTTGATGAAAACATTTCAGATTGTATATGAAACCAGCACATTGTACCCCTTGATTGCACTAATGTATGCAGCTATGATTTAATTAATAAAAAAAAAAAAGAAGAAGAAAATCACTGGCTTTGGCGGAGCCCATAGCTCAGTGTGTAGGGTGTCAGCCACATACAGGGAGGCTGGTGGGTTCGAACCTGGCCTGGGCCAGCTAAGGCAACAATGACAACTGCAACAACAACAACAAAATATAGCCAGGTGTTGTGGCGGGCGCCTGTAGTCCCAGCTGCTTGGGAAGCTGAGGCAAGAGAATCACTTATGCCCAAGAGTTTGAGGTTACTGTGAGCTGTGACTGTACAGCACTCTACAGAGGGTGACATAATGAGACTCTGTCTCAAAAACAAACAAAAAAAAACAAAGAAAGAAAATCACTGGCTTGCAGGAACTAAGGGCATCAGAAGCCCAAAAAGCCTGGAGAAACAAAGAAATGGCACAGTATCATTAAAAGTTCATATTTTCAACCCGTAAGGCTTGGAGACAGCATTTTCACCTGTGCCAGTGGCCAGACTTTGAGTGGAGAAGGTAGGAAAGCACCCAAAAACTTTCCAAAAAAAAAAAGAATGTAGAAACAAGACTCAGGAAACTGAGATGATACTCTCTCAAAATAATTTGGGTTCCAAGATGTGCCCCCCAAAACTAGCAGAAGGTAAGAAAGGTCTCAAATCGTGGGCAGTGCTCAAACAGGAGGTCAGCGTGAGATCAACTCTGTTGCCCTGTCCACATGTTTGGGCCAGCTGCAAAGCTCACCTGCATTTTCCTCCTGTGTCCCACCTGCTCCGATTCTGCACCTCCCACCTACTTTTGTCTCCCCAAGCTCCCTGCGGATTCCCTTTTCAGAGTTTCCTTAGCAGGTGCACTCATTCAAGAAAGCTTTCTGAGTATCCAGGCTGTGGGAGGCAACAGTGAAATCACAGTCTCTGAGAGCAGCAAGGGTTTATTTTTAATAGCCGTGGGTTTCTGTGCCCTTGTTTCTGTTTATCTGAGTGTCCCAACAAGCCTCTGTCTTTGTTCATACTTCAGCAGCTGGACAACAGCCCAACACATAGACAACCTTCTAGCTGCCTAATTACTCAATTGAATATATGCAAAAGCAAAACAAAAATTAGCCCCCTGGAAAAGGCTAAGGATTTAGACAATAAAGCTTATCTGTCTCTTTGTTACACTACAACACACACACACACACACACACACACACATCCCTACATACAGAGGGTGCCAAAAGAAAGGTATTTCTGGGTTGCGCCTGTGGCTCAGAGGAGTAGGGCACCGGCCCCTTATGCCAGGGGTGGTGGGTTCAAATCTGGCCCCGGCCAAAAACTGCAAAAAAGAAAAAAAGAAAGAAAAGAAATGTATTTCTTTAAGAAAGAAATGTCTCTCTCTTTCTCTCTCTCTCTCTCTCTCACACACACACACACACACACGTGTCTACATACAGAGGGTGCCAAAAAAAAAAAAAAAAAGCAAGTTTCAAGAAAGAAAAACACTGTATTAAAATTGTAATGTTCATACATACCGATAAAGTTTTTTATCATGTATACGATATCTTCTACCTCTGGTAATTGCGAAAATCAAATGTGATTCAAGTATTAGTTTTAATACAGTATTTTCATCACTTAAATTTTGTATACATTTTTGGGGAACCCTCTGAATATGCAGTGTATGGGTGTGTATGTACTATTCGTGGAGTTTTGTCCATCCTAAAAATTCTTACGCGGAAGCCCTGACCATATTACAATAAGGTGACAAATTTTTTTTGGCCAGGGCTGGGTTTGAACTTGCCCCCTCCGGCATATGGGGCCGGCACCCTACTCCTTGGAGCCACAGGCGCTACCCTAGAGACCACTCTCTCTTTCTCTCTCTCTCTCTCCCCCTCTCTGTCTGTCTCTCTCCCTCTCATGCAAAGACGCAGAAAGCCAGAAAGGGAGCCATCAACAGCAGACTTTCCAGCCTCCAGCACTCCGGGAAAATAAATTTCCATTGTGTAAGCCACCAGTCTCTGCTGCTTTGCTCTGGAAGCCCCAACAAGACTAAGACAGTGTTTACATACACACCCTGCCCACCATTTATCCCTCCATCCATCTCCCATGTACCTGTGAGACTAGAGCTTGCCCATCCTGTATCCCTTCTTCTTCATTCGTAGTAAGGGACCTTGATTTTATAGATGTTAGCAATGTCCCAACTATATGCTCAGCATGACTCAGTAGTTAGGTATAACCAGAAAACTAAGTTCTGGTTCATAATTGTAAGCAAATGATATCACGTAAAACTTACCAGAAGTTTCTTAGAAAAGGAGACAGAAGCCTGTTTTTAATCCTTTTCTGCTTTATCTTTTTATGTGTTTGGGATAGTGATGTGATGTGTGGAGTCACAGCAGCTCATTGGGAGCATGAGGTCACCTAGAGGATAGAAGTCTCGCTCTAACAATGGCAAAACATGTGAGACAAAGAAGTCAGGGTGGCCAGTGACAGCACAAAGGCCTTAACCAGTCTCAGACCTCCTTTATGGGACAGAAGAGGATACTTTTAGCTCACCATTTTCTACAGTCATGTTTATTTCTGTCTTATTTGTGTATGTGTGTGCGTGCTCCTTATTTTTTTTATTTTCAATTTTTTTTTCCTTTTTGAATCTTAGGGGGTGTAAGTATTTTGTTTGCGTACTTTGTTTTTGGACAGATTGCATCAAAATTATATGTGTAAGTCTGCCTTTCACCCAAACAGCGTACCCAGCAAGTGTGAGTTACCCAGTCCTCCTTCCCCTCTTTTAGCTTGACTTTCATTGAAATATTCATCCGTATGTGCACTTATGTGGTGACCAATTAGCTCCAGTTTGGTGCTGAGTTTGTTCCTCCATTCTTGTGATGCTTCACTTAGAGGAATGGTTTACAGTTTCCTCCAGGTTGTCACAAAAGATATTAGATCTCCATTTTATCTACGGCTGAATAGTACCTCATGGCATGCATATGCTAAGTTTAATTAATTCACTCAGGTGTTAATGGGCACTTGGAATGTTTCCATGTCTTCTCAATTGTGAGACACGAACAGAAACTTTTTAAATGAAGACAGACAAATGTCTAACAAACTCATGAAAAAAAAATGCTCAACATCTCTAATTATTAGGGAAATGCAAATCAAAACCACAATGAGATATCACCTATCTCTGATGAAAATGGATCGTATCAAAAAGTCACAAAACAACAGATGCTGGCATGGATACAGAGAGAAAGGAACTCTCATACACTGTTTCAGTCTTACTTAAATTTCTTTTGTTTCTGGTCTCCATTATTAGTACCAACTTATAACAGAGACATATTATCCTTGTGGACAGCCAAACCACTTAAGAAGTGCCTTAGGATCTGCTGCAGAGATGCTCAAATAAAAGTTCCCGAGTCAATGGAATGGTGGATGGACGGTTGGATGGATGGGTGGATGGATAGAAGAATGGAAGAGCAGAGGACTAACTGGCAAGCTGGATGAAGATATAGACAGGTGCATGGATATATGAAGGAATGAATGGGTTGGGGTTGCATGGATGAATGGGTGTGAAAGTAGGTGGATGGGTAGGTAGATGAATGGATGGTTGGATAAATGGTTGATGAATGGACAGACAAATGGATAGATGAGTGGAAAGACAGATAGGTGGACATAGGGGTAGGCAGATGGATAGATGAATGGATGGATTGATGGATGGATGGATAGGTTGAGGAAGGGGTGGTTGGCTAAATGGTTGATGAGTGTACAGGTAAATGGATGGCTGAGTGGAGGGACAGACAGACAGATGGGCAGAAGGGTGGGTGGGTGGATGGAAAAATAAATGGATGGGTAGCTAGATGATTAGATAGACAGATGGGTGGGTGCATAGATGGATGGATGGATAGATAATGGATGGATGGATGGATGGATACACTGATGGATAGATAGATGATGGATGGATAGATGGAAGTATGCGTGGGTATGTGGATGAATGGACAGATAAATGGATGGATGCACTGATGGGTGGGTGGATGGATAGATAGATAGATGAGTAGATGGGTAGATGGATGACTGGGTGGAAATATGGGTGGGTACATGGATGAATGGACAGATAAATGGATGGATGGATGGATGGATGGACTGATGGAGGGTGGATGGATGGATAGATGAGTAGATGGGTAGATGGATAACTGGATGGAAATATGGGTGGGTATGTGGATGAATGGACAGATAAATGGATGGATGGATGGATGGATGGATGGACTGATGGGTGGGTGGATGGATGGATAGATGAGTAGATAGGTAGATGGATGAATGAGGGTAGGTAGATGACTCAATAGAAATATGGGTGGGTGTATGGATGAATGGATGGATAGATGGATGAATAGCATAGACAGATGAGTGGCTGAATAAATGGATGGATGGATATATGGACAGATGGATAGATGTGTAGAGGAATGGATGGATGGATGGATAGATGGACAGATGGATAGATGTGCAGATGAATAGATGGATGGATGGATAGAAGCACAGATGAATGGAGCGATGGATGGATTGATGGGTCAGTAAGTGGCTAAGTGCAGTGGATGGATGGACAAAAAAGTCAATCTCTTACTTGACTTTTTTGTATTTTCTTATAACTTACCAAGTGTTTACACATTGGGAAACAAGGGTACTGAACTCATTAGCCCATCTCTGATGATGAGGAACTGGCCCAGGGCCATGAAACTCATCAGCGATGGGCTGGGATCAAACCCAAAAGCTCTTTGATCCCGCGTCCAGGCTGTTTGTACCACTCTGCTTCCTGATTCTTTCCAAAGCACAGATACTGTCCTCCGTGTTTGCAGCAGGCAATAATAAAGAGTGTGTTGTAGCTCAGAGTTTATATTATATGTGGAAAACTTCATAGTCTGTGCCCATCAGCAGTAATTCACCTAATTTGGCAAAACCCATGTGTGAGCCTTATGGGTATGTCTTTTCTATTCATCTAACTGTGATGTAGGTTGGGTTTTCTGCAGAAATTAAGATGCAGGGAAGCTTCGTAATATGCAAACACCTGCTTTGTGGATAGAGCTAGTGCTTGCCCTTTCTCTGGCTCATAGTCAAGAAAGAATCAACCTCTCAGAATCCTATAGTTGAAACCTGAACCCTATTTGCCCCTGAGACTGCTTAGATTTTCAGATCACCTCGCAGGTTAGAACTACGTGGGTCCAGGCCCTGAGGTTGTCTCTTGTTCATGACATGGGTTGCCTTTGATGCCCATTGTAAAGAACCAGCCTAGGGCAGGCAAAACCCCATCCTAGTGTGCCCCGAAAACAGTGTGTGGTGGAGGAACTGGTTGAATTTCTGCCTGTTAACTTGTGTTTACCTGAGATGTCCAATAGCCTGTGTTCCCTCTCAGCTTTGATTTTGCCTCAGTATGCGGCTGGGAGCCTGACATGTATACAGTGAACATTTCTGAAGCTTACCTGCTCTACTGAATACAGAAAAAGGAAAAGTGACCTCCCCATAAAAGTCTATGCAATCAGGAAACTCCTTACCTTTATTATTTTTGCTTAAACACAGACACACACACAATACATGCCTCTGTGTGAAAATGGTACGTGGAAGGTGTTAACACACATACAGATTATAAAATGTTCATTTGCTTTAGTAACTTGTATAACAAACTACCTGAAAAGCTACTCTTAAGTGCCACAGCATTCTTTCTGCTCACAAATCTGCAACGTGCACAGGGCTCAACCAGAAGACTCTTGAACTTCACCAGAAGGCTGAGGGCTGAATTTGATGACAGCTTACACAACACATTCCTGATGGTGAAGGTTAGCTGTTGCCTGAAACCCAGACCAACTATATATATAATTTATGGGGACAAATGCAGAGTGAAAACAGAGTCTCTTGCCTAAATATGATTAAGAATTTCAAGATGGCAGCAGAGTATTACGTCAAGACTCACACCCTGGGCTCTCCTGGTCTGAGGTCCTCACACTGGAGCTCACATCCCGGGCTCTCCTGGTCTCAGTCCTCACACTGGAGCTCACACCCTGGGCTCTCCTGGTCTCAGTCTTCACACTGGAGCTCACACCCTGGGCTCTCCTGGTCTCAGTCCTCACACTGGAGCTCACACCCCGGGCTCTCCTGGTCTCAGTCCTCACACTGGAGCTCACACCCTGGGCTCTCCGCTTCTTTGACCTCTTGACCCAAACCAGTATCTACACTGTCTGTTTTTTGAGTCTCCAGCTTGCACATGGGAGTATCGGATTTTTATAATTAGGAGAGCCAATTCCTGAAAATAAATCTCCTACATATGATAGGTATATTCATTGAGAAATAGGCATGCATATATGTATGTAATGATATATAATTATGTTTCATTTATAATTAGGTTAATATAATCATATAAATAAATATACTTATTTATATGATTATAAAATAAATTATATTTATCATTATAAATATTATGATTTATATTCAATATAAATGCACATATAAAAACAAATATGTATGATTGTATAAAATTATATATAGAAATATATATCCTTTGTTTATCTATTTAAACCTTTATCCATCTTTTATTTGTATATTGATAGGTATAATACATCCATTAATTTATAAATATAAATGAATGAACCTGTATTTATCCATACATATAGTTGAAACTACATGCCCACACATATCCTGCCCATCATTTTCTCCTGGGGACCGTGGCTATGGGGGCTGGGGGCACATATGTACCATAATGTGCATTCATCTTGCACAAGCATCTTGCGATCCCTGGGGCACAGTGCCGGTATGTAGCCCTGCAGTCTGGACTCTTGAATGCCCCCTACCTGCCCTGTGGCTGTAGAGTGCTGCTGAGGCCTTGAGCCCAGCCCTGGATCTGTCTTCTCACCTCTCAGTTTGCAAAAATCTCTTCCCTCCCATGGTCCAATCCCAAGCCCTGCAACCCACGAGCTGTGTTTTGTACCAGGAGCAGATACCTGCTGCCTCGGCCCCCTCAGAAAGTACCAGAAGAAGGGACTTCTGGATCTCCACTCACTTGGTCAGTGCTTAGGCAGGGAGTATTTCTCAGCTCACACACAGCAGCTTCACAAAGGGCCTCTCCTCTAAATTTGGTGACACCCTGAGCCACCTTCCTCACAACCCCTTGGCTATCTTGAGTCTTGTATCTGTGAATCCCTTTGCTCAAGAACATTTATGCCAATACTCCTGACAGTTTGACATACATCCTTGGACACATGCAGAGTGGTGAAAAATTGGTGTCACCATGCACCCATTCCCGATCGAACAAGTTGATAGATACTCTAACCATCTTGTTTTGGCTCCTACTGTAAATGAGGGTTCCTTTGGAGAGTTACTGAGTGCCATGCACTATTTTGCATTTCGGTGTTTTTCATTGCTGATTTCCCCATCTCTGCCAAAACTGGGTGTTGAATTGGTGTCTCTAAGCCAAAACTGGGTTGAATTGGTGTCTCTAACCGTTGGGAGGTTGTGGTGTCTTGCACGGGAAGACTTGTGTGTCGGAGAAGCTTTTTTCAGGCGAGAGTTACAGTGTGGTTGGGCGTGAGTTCAACCTGAAACCGTCAGCAATTAGGTTGCCTATTCAATTAGATGTCTGGATCAGAAGTACCCTTATAATAATGTTATGTAGTGAAACCAGTGACTCGAAACCAGTGGCTTGAGGGAACCTCGCCTGTGTTTTCAGCCTGGGGAATCCATGAACAGCAATTCTTAGAATCTGACTAATCAGCGCCCAACTTTTGTCTGCTTGTCACACTCTGGCCTCGCACCAAAAGATGTCGCAATGAGAACAGCTATATGATTTAAAAGGAAATAGGTTCTGTGAGAAATATTTTTCTTTATGTTTTTTTTTTAGCTTGAAAAAAATGGACAAGAGTTTTTTTTTTGGGGGGGGGGGTTTCCTATCTGAAAATGAAACTCCAGTTCGCTGCCTGCTACAAAATTAGGAAAATGATTCTTCCTCCCCGCCTCATTCTAAGGATTTTCTTTATGTAGGCGACACTTGTAATGATGGCAGGACGGGTCCACATCCTTCTGAAACCAATTCTGAGGTAGGAGGTTCTAGGAACCTGGCACCCACCCCGCCCCAAGCAGGGCGTCCTGAGGGCTGTGATGGGGAGGTGGGGGCTGAAGTGAGCGGTTAGACGGAGACACCGTTGATCCAACGGGCTTGGCCCTTCGCTAGAGTGAGCAGACAGTTAGACAGGAAATTTCAAAACGGGCTTCCTTTCTACCCAGGCCAACCGTGCTTGGAGGTGGGGTTTGCATCTGAGGACTGCACGCCCAGCTGGCTCGAATGCCCACTGGGCACGCCGCTGGAGAGACAACAGCATGGCCCCTGCGGGGTGAGCCGTTTGCTGACAGGGAATACTTTCAGAAGCAGGACTTTCAAACCGATGGCTGCCTTCCTGACCCTGGCGCCCTAAGGAACAGCCCTCAGCTGATGTTCTCTTTCTGCATTGCCTTAAGGCCCTCCAGAAGGCTGTTACTGTTGCCGCCCACTGCTGCTGCCCACCGCTGCTGGACAGGTGAGTTAGCTGTGCTTTTGTGCACTGTGTGCACTGCCAAACATCTGTGTCGAGTGAGAACTGGGGAAAAGGGGTTCGCAAACTGCATGGGGTTTGTTTTCTTCTTGGGCTGGTAGACGCCAGGAGCACACAACCCCCGGAAAGAATGTTACCCAGCCCCTTAATCGCTTAGCTTGGCAATGCTCAAACTTCTCAGCTGTTCAAGACACCTGTCTTTACAAACTCATTCGGTAAAATGCACCTCTCTAGAGGTTCACCCCAAAGACGGTGGGTGGGGAGAGAGCCGCCACATGTAAAGCATTGTGGGGCCAGCTGCAGGGGCTCAGTCCTATCATTCTAGCATTTGGGGGGGGCTGCAAGGGAAGGATTGTTTGAGGCCAGGAGTTCAAGACCAGCCTGGGCAACATACAAAGACTTGATCTGTGCAAAAACAATTTTAAATATTAGCCAGACATGGTGACATGTACTTGTAGTCCCAACTACTTGGGAGGCCAAGGCAGGAGGATCTCTTGAGTCCAGGAGTTTGAGGTTGCTGTGAGCTACGATGATGCCAGTGTACTCCAGCCTGGGCAACAGAGGCAAGACTCTTTTCATGAAATGAAATGAAATGGCAATGGGGCACCAGAGATGAGGAAGGTGTCCCCACAGAGAGAGCTCAGCTCCCCATCATTCACTTACAAACCCAGGTCCCTCCTAGGTCTGCTTTCAAATCCATCCCCAGAGAACTGAGGGAAGAGCTCCTCTCCCAGCCCCAACGGCAATGGGAGCTGATTTGGGAATTCCAGACCTCTGAACAAGACTGGCCGCCCTGGTTTGGGGCACATTCTGTAAAGAGGAACCAGGAGTCGCGTGGCTCTCTCAGCAAACCGTAAAGGGGTTTTTTGGTTGTTGTTTTTTGCTTTTCCACCCCCCACCCTCTGCCCGTGGTTGTCTTCCTTATTCAGTGTGAGCAAGGCTTAGTCAAAGTTGAAAACTCGGGGGAACTGAGGGAACCGTGTACGTGGTAGGTCTAGCTGCTTTTGGCGACCACCTCTGTATGTTGACCACTTTGTTACAATATCGTGGGTGGTCGACTTGCAGAGGTTCCAATGGATGTATTCCTTTTACAACCTTGCCAAGTTGGAAGGGTGGCCTTTTCACCTGGACACTGCCCAGGCGGCTGCCGCGCTCCTGGACACCCCCGGGGAGCGCGCCCAGGATGTCCTCCCCTCTCCCAAATGTGGGCGTTCCCTCCGTCCTGCAGGGACACTAGTAGCGCAGACGCCACATGCCCGGCCGGCCCATGGAACCGCGTTTTTGTAAAGCGCGCGCTGCTGTGGGTTTCTGACGTGTCGCGGGACGCCCCTGCCGGGCCTCACCCGGGAACCACGAGCAGCGCCCTCCTCCCGCCCCGCCATCCAGACGTCCGCGGACCCCAGTTCCGAGCTCTCATCTTAGCGCTGGGGCAGGAGGTGGGGATGATGAGAAGCAATGGGTTAGTTAGTGTCAGAGGGGCTGTGCGCCATGACTGCGTAAAACAACTACGCGCCCCGCCTGGAGACGCCCCTTGGCGAGCAGCCAGTAGTTCAGGGCTCAGCCTCTCGGCAACGCGCCGGGCGTGACCCGGGAGGTTTGTGGCCGTCGGCTCCCCAACCTCTCACAGCCCCTTTTTTGCTGTTAGCTGCAGTGGAGTGGGCGGAGTCACTGGGTGAAGACGCACAGAGCTGGTGCGCACCGGGCGGGCGGACCGGCTGAGCTCTGGGACGCTGCCGCCGGAGTTCAGCAGCTGGGCCTGCGCCCTGGCCGGCTGCCGACGCGGGGCTCGCGTTCCATTAATGCCAAGCAGCAGGTTGGAAGGGCGGCTGGCACTCGCTCCTGCCCCCGGTCCTGGAAGCCGCAGTGGCCCTTTGTGCAATTAGTCTGGCGCAGGAGAAACAGGCTGAGGAGGGGAGGACCGGGCCGGAGAGGCCACGTGGCCCATTCCGGGATTGAAAAGGAAGGGCGAGGTCCCAGGGGAGAAGGGTCGGGTGGAACCGACACTGCGTGCGATCCGCTGCCTTTTGCGCGCCTCTCTCAGGATTATCTCACTCAATCCTGACCTCGCCTTCCAAGCGGGGAAACTGAGGCTTGGGGCGGTGTGGGAAATGGGCCAAGCGCGCACGGAGCTCCTAAGAGGCCGAGCGGGGAATGTAAAAGTAGACGTCTGGCTTTCCAGAGCCCTCTTTCTTGCTCAGTCAAGCCTGCGTCTCATCCCTTGATGTACACCTAAAACAAATCTTCCCGCCAGGCTCTATGGGTGCTCAGCGCTCCTGATAAAGGAAAAAATGAGCTGTCGGCTTCAGACTAGGAAGCTTCAGGGCGAGGAGGGGTCTGGGAGGGCTTCCTGGAGGCGGTGGCACTTGCTGGGGCCAAGTAGGAAGTGGGGAGGGTCAGGGATGGAGGGTGGGAGTTGAAGCATTTGCTACTGCACTGGGGCTGGGGATGGCCCAGGCCAGGAGGGCGTGACTTCTTCAGACCTGGAAAAGCAGCAGAAGGTTCTAGAGGAGAGCAGATGGTTCTAGTGTCATGATTTAGAAGGAGACTGGCAGTGTGGAATGGGGGAGCAAGAGGGGACTGGTACCCCGAGCAGAGGTAGGATCTGTGGCTGGCGAACAGAGGGGTCTGCATGTGAGAGCAGGGGTCCAGTCAGCTCTCCAGGGCTGAGAAGGGGTATACAATAGACAGCAGAGGTCTTGAGTCCAGGTTGCACTTGTTTAAGATGGTGCCTTAGTGGGGCTCCTGGTGCTAGCCTGAATCCCCTCAGGGGGCTTCTGAGCCAGGAGTGGGCACAGAGTGCCTCCTGCCCCCCTCCTCAGGGGCTGCAAGCAGTCAAACAACTGGGTGTTGTTTATGGGGGCCACAAGAGCACCGGAAGCCCTGGTGGAGAAAAGATGTGGGAAGACAGGGGTGGAGGCAGAAAGGACTGTGTCGGAAGACAGATCTTGGGGCAGAAAGGACTGTGAGACACAGAGGGTGAGACCCCTCTTGTAGCACCAGTGGCATTCCGGACATGTGGATGAGAGTGGCCATCCTGTGCACTGTGAATCAGTGTCCCTGGGCCCCACCCACCGGATGCCAGCAGCATCCACCACTTATGACAACTGAAAATCTCTCCGGACATTGCCCAATATCCCTGGCTAACAAAATCACCTGAGCTATAAAACTTTGTCAAGATAGATAGATAACAGATGACAGATGCATAGATGATGGATAGATGAATAGACAATGGATGGGTAAATGGATCGGTAGATAAATGATGGATAAATAGATGCATAGATGATGAATAGATAGATAGACAATGGATGGATAGATGGTGGATAGGTGATAGGTGATGGATGGAGACATGATGAATAGATGATAGATAATGGAGAGATGATGGATGGACAGAGGGATACATTGATAGATGATAGATGGATGGGTGATGGATAGATGATAGATATGGATAGATTGATAGATGGGAGATGGATGAATAGACTTGGATAAATGGTGGATAGGTGGATAAATAAATGCATAGATGATGGACTGTAGATGATGGATGGAAAGATGAAGGACAGGTGATGGATAGATGGATACATTCATAGATGATAAATGGATGGGTGATGGATAAATGATGGATAGATGATAGCTAATGCATAGATGATGGATAGGTGGATGAATGATGGATAAATAGAAGCATAGATGATGGATAGATAGACATGATAGATGGATAGATGAAGGACAGGTAGACAGATACAGTGATAGATGATACATGGACGGGTGATGGATAGATGATGGATAATAGATAGATGAGAGATGGATGGATGAATAGACTTGGATGGATGATGGATAGGTGGATAAATGATGGATCAATAGATACATAGATAATGGATGGATAGATGGTGGATGGATAAATGAAGGACAGGTGATAGGTAGAGGGATACATTGATAGACGATAGATATGGATAGATGGATAGATGATGGATGGATGAATAAAAAATGGGTAGATGATGGATAGGTAGATAAATGATGGATAAATAGAAGCATAGATGGTGGACTATAGATAGATGATGGATGGATAGATGAAGGACAGGTGATGGGTAGAAGGATACATTGATAGATGATAGATGGATGGGTGATGGATAGATGAGAGATGGATGGATGAATAGACTTGGATAGATGATGGATAGCTAGATGATGAATGGATAATGGTGGACAGGTGAAGGATAGAGGGATACATTGATAGATAATGGATGGGTGATGGATAAATGAAGGATAGATGATAGGTAATGGATAGATGGACAGCTGGATAGATGATAGAGGGATAGATAGATGGATGGATAGGTGATAGGTGGGGGATGGATAGACGATAAATAGATGGATAGATGAATAGATGACAGATGGACATAAACATAGCTAGAAGATAGATAAATGGTAGCTGGATAGGTGACAGACACACTGAATCTATGCTGACACAGGCTTTCTCAGCCTCAGTCCTCCTGACATTTGGAATGACTCTTCATGGGGCGCCCATGGGATGTGGGATGTTGAGCAGTGTCCCTGGGCCCCATCCACCAGATGCCAGCAGCACCCACCACCCCAATTGTGGCACCCAAATCATGCTCAGACACAGCCCCTAGGACAGAAGCTCCTCAGACCCAAAACGCCCAGGGAAAGCCCTGCCAAACAACCAGGAGGAGGGAGGGTCACATTCCCCTAGAATTCAGAGAGAGAAGGGGCTTGCCCACAGGATTGCAGATAACTTTCTCCTCTTTCCCAACCTCCTGAAATATTGTATACTCCTGTTTTTGTAATTAAATCACTACAACTTAAAAGAAGCCATCAGTACAGAGGACCTAAGTATAGAGAGAGTAGATGTTCCCTGCTCAGGTCAGGTCTTGGGGAAATGGGCCAGGATTCATTGTACAACTCGTGGGACCTTCCTGTGTGTATGTGACTTTCTCATTGAACATGCTTATCTGCCTGAGGATGAATTTTTTAAAAAATCTATAGTGAATAAATTTATTGTCTTACAAAAATCATTGTCTAGAAATATGGGAATATAAGAAAAGATATTTGCAGTCGGGTGTCTGGTGGTCAACAGCCAGTACAATTCATAAAGGGGGGAGACATAAAGATTCCAAACCCCACATGACAAATTCTTCCTAGCTATTTAACCCAAAAGGTTTGTGTTTTCAAGCACATTGCAGAGGATCAAGGATTTCAATTTAACACTGATTCATTGTTGTTGAATGTTTGTTATACCACTTTGACTAGAGAGTTACATGATATGCAGCACAGTCAAAACTTAAGACATTAAATTGTTATAGAGGCAAATAACATATTTAACATTGTCTTAGTACTGTAGTGTCTAAGACACTTTCCGTAATGTCAGTTTGCTCAACTATCAACCAAAAACAGAATGATAAATGTTCACCATAACGCTGTCCAAAGGGAAGGGAAAAGGAAAAATGGAAAAGGATTCACACCCACTGGTACACCCCTGAACAAACAATGTTTTTACTGGCATGGATTAGAAGACTAACATTGACACTTGTTTTAATTCAAAGACTGGAGATTGCCTTGGGGATATTTGCTCCTCAGGCTTCCCTGGGACAATGAAAGTTTCAAATATGTTCTGAGGTGACATGCAAGGCTTTGAGGCTCAGCACCCATAGCTCAGTGGTTAGGGTGCTGGCTGCATGCACGGAGGCTGGCAGGTTCTAGCCCAGCCCAGGCCTGCTAAACAACAATAACAACTGCAACAACAACAAACAAAAAAAATAGCTGGGTGCTGTGGCGGGGGCCTATAGTCCCAGTTACTTGAGAGACTGAGGCAAGAGAATCACTTAAGCCCAACAGTTTGAGGTTGCTTTGAGCTATGACGCCATGGCACTCTACCAAGGATGACATAGTGAGACTCTGTGTCAAGAAAGGAAAGAGAGAGAGAGAGAGAAAGAAAGAAGCATAGCTTTGAGTGCAAATTGTGCCAATGGGCAGGGTCTGGTCCTCAGAGCTGTGAAGGGATACCCAAAGTATGCCCAAAGCTATAGTAGCTCTGATGGGTCCCCTAGGTACCCACATTCTTCCCAACAAGGAGCAGAATTATGTTTTTGTGCCCAGGAGTTCCACAAAGACCACACTGCCAAGCAAGCTGAATTCCTAGCAGAGTCCCTTTATTGAAGAGCCAGCCGGCGACTGCCTCAGTGTCCCAACATGGGGTTTCTGAGAGCAGCCCCGAGTGCTTAAGGAGTCAGGTTTTTAAGGCTCGGTCTGCATCCTGGTTGGCACACAGGCTGTCCAGATGCATTTGGGTGGGGTAGCAAGCAAGCATTGTACAGAAGCAGAATTTTGTGGTTAGTTAGCCATATGTCATACATCTTTCTTCTAATATTTTGCCCCTATCCATCTTAGTTTCAGTACTTCTCCCCCATATATCTGGTATTGTCTAAAGGTCAGTCTGAAGACAGTTGGTGCTTCATGGTTTGTTTCCCAGGGAGTTAGCCAAGCGACAAACTGAAGGTGCACTAGAAGCAAGAAATCAATTAGTACTTTCTCATTTATCTTGGGGGTGAACTAGACTTATTTCATTTCTTTTTCTTAAAGCTTGCAGTTTGGAAATTTGCCAGGAGCTAACTGGTATTTTTCCATTATAGCCTAGGCCTAACAACGTGCTGAGCTTTGTGGGGCCTTCAGTCATGCTTAACAAGGGCATGTTGCAGACAGCCTCTGTGAGATGCAAGACAAGGAAACTGCGGCTCAGTGATTTTGGAGATTTCCCAGGGCCAGCAGGTCAGTGAAGGGGCTGTCGTCCACCTTGGCTGCCCAGTATCAGTCACAAACTTCTCCAGCTAACTCCGGGCAAGCTCCAGGATATGCAGACTTTTACCCTGGGGTTGGAGGCAGTGGACCCAGGTCTTAATTTAACAGTCTCATATCGTGGGATGGAGCAGGATGAGGCCACCCCTGTATTCAGGACAGGGGCAGACCAGCAGGCAGGCATGTGGAATAGGAACAGGAGATAACCCTTCACCGTGGGCCACAGGGAGTGAACAAGCAGGGTCCCTGAATAGGCTGCGACTTTATAAATGAGAGAGAGACCAGAAGAAATTACTCTGGGCTCAGTATTAGATGGAGGGTTGGATAAACAGATGGATGAATACATAAATGAATGAGTAGATAGAAGACGAATGAATGAGCAATGAATAAGTGAGTGAATGGATGAATGAATGGGCAGGTGGGTGAATGGATGGATAGATGGATGAATGAGTGAATGAGTTAATGGATGGATAAGTGGGTGAATGAATGGGTGGATGGATGGTTGGATTAATTGAAGATGGGTTGATGGATGGATGGGTGGATGAATGAGGTTGGGAGGATGGATGGATGGGTAGATGAGTGCATGAGTGGATGAAGTAATTAGGGTTGGGTGGATGGATGGATGGAAGGATGAACGAGGTTGGGTGGGTGGATGGATGGATAGATAGATTGATTGATGGATAGATGAGTGGATAAAAAGAAATAAATGGGTAAGTGAACAGATAAATGAGAGGATAGATGGATAGATGAATTGAGGGATGGATGAGTAAATAAATGAATAAATATATAGATGGATAAGTGAATAGATAAATGACTAGATGGATGAGTGAGTGGATGGATGGACGAATTGATGGATGGGTGGATAAAGGAATGAATTGATGGATGAATGGGTGGGTGGATGAACTGATGGGTAGGTGGATGGATGGGTGGATGAATTTTTTTTATTAAATCACAGCTGCGTACATTAGTGCAATCAAGGGGTACAATGTGCTGGTTTCATATACAATCTGAAACGTTTTCATCTAACTGTTTAACATAGCCTTCATGGCATTCCCCCCCCCCAATGGTAAGAC
>CAUYON010146371.1:0-16646 GCA_963573935.1 Arctocebus calabarensis
TTGAGACAGAGCCTCAAGCTGTCACCCTGGATAGAGTGCAGTGGCATCACAGCTCACAGCAACCTCCAATTCCTGGGCTCAAGCGAGTCTCTTGCCTCTGCCTCCTAAGTAGCTGGGACTACAGGCGCCCGCCACAATGCCCAGCCATTTTTTGGTTGCAGCCATCATTGTTTGGCAGGCCCAGGCTGGATTCAAACCCGCCAGCTCAGGTGTACGTGGCTGGCGCCTTAGCCCGTTGAGCCACAGGCGCCAAGCCTATTAGGTCTTTTTTTTTTTTTTTTCTATTAGGTCTTTTTTAACACAATAAAAACTTGTAGGCTGAGTGCATAGTGGCTGACACCTATAATCCTAGCATTCTAGGAGGCCAAGGCTGGAGGATTGCTTGAGGTTAGGAGTTTGAGACCAGCTAGAGTAAGAGTAAGACCCTATCTCTTCAAAAACATAGAAAAGTTAGCCAAGCATGGTGGCAAGCATCAGTAGTCCCATCCACTTGGGAGGCTGATCCAGGAGGATGCTTGAGTCTAGGAGTTGGATGATGCCACCGCACTGTAGCCTTGGCACAGAGTGAGATTCTGTCTCAAAGAAAAAATTTTTTTTTTTAATACATAGGAACAGAGGAAAATGTACCATTTGGAACATTGTTGGGACCCTCCTCAGGCTTTAGGAAGGGCCTATGAAAGTGAGTAATACTGCAGCTCAAGCTTCATTTGCTTCACAGCAAAGCAACTCTGTTTTGACCGTTTTGGTCTTCTGAAGCCCAGCTGAACTGAGTTGTAGTGTCTCCGTTTTCTAATCCCTGTCTATTTTATTGCAGAGTCATCCAGTTAACAATTTATCTTAAAGCTTTCTTGTTGACATGTATAATATATATCATAAGTCTATATAGTAGGATAAGTGTTGTTTTCTTTTATACCCTGTAAGTACCTAGGATCATGATAAGCATCCATTCGTTTCCTTGTTTTTTTCTTTTGTTGAGACAGAGTCTCACTTGGTCACCTTGGCTAGCGTGCCAAGGCCTCCACCTAGCTCAACAAACTCAAACTCCTTGGCTCAGGCAATCCTCCTGCCTCAGGCAATCCTCCTTACTCATCCTCCCAAGTAGCTAGAACTTCACCATGCCCTATTTTTAGTAGAGATAGGGTCTCACTCTTGCTCAGGCTGAACTTGAACTCCTGACCTCAAGAGATCCTCCCACTTTGGTCTCCCAGAGTGCTAGGATTACAAGAGTGAGCTACCACCCAGCCCATTCATTCATTTTTTTACTTATTTGTTCATTCATTCAGCAAACATTAATTGTACTTCTCTGTGCTAGAATCAGAAATAAAATCCACCTGCCCTGCCCTCTTGAGGGTTCATAGTTTACAGGAGGAAATGGCAAGTAAGTGGGTAACAATAATAATAGGTTATGAAGGTGCTATTGTAAAGGTATGTACTAGGTGCTATGGAGTACAGCAGAGGTTACCTGACTCAGCCAGAAGTGTCAAGGAGAGCTTCCTGCAAATGTAACTTTTCTTTTCTTTCTTCCTTTTTTTTTTTTTTTTTTTTTCGAGACAGAGTTCTTCTTTGTCACCCTTGGTAGAGTGTAATGGCATCATAGCTCACAGCAGCCTCAAACTCTTGGGCATAAGTGATCCCTTTGCCTCAGCTTCCGAAGTAGCTGGGACTACAGGTGCTTGCCACAATGCATGGCAATTTTTAGAGACAGGGTCTTGCTCTAGCTGGGGCTGGTCTCAAACTCCTGAACTTAATCAATCCTCCTGCCTTGACCTATCTCAAGTGCTAGGATAATAGGTGTGAGCCACTGCATCAGGCCCTGCAACTTTACTTTTCCAGGATACTGTTACGATACTTTGAATTTGGGGATACTTTTCAATATTCCTCAACAGGCTTGCCAGCATTCTAATTTATAATAATATAAATGCTAACATTCTTGTTTTTAATTATAATCCAAAGATTATTGGATTCAAATGGCATTCAAGATCCTCATGTAGCTTTTGCTACTATTTCTACCTTCTTTCTTTGTTGGGTATAAGAGTACTAGAAGCACTAAGCTCTCACATTCATAATTTTTCTTGTCAACCTTCTTACGTGCCATGGTTTTGTAGTACTAGAGTTGTTAAAACTTATAAAAGCCTTTGCCATTCCCCTGTAAAGTCTCTGACTCTCCCAGCAGTTAGCCCTTTGTATTCCCATAGCATAAGCATGTTAATATCTCTATTTATCCTTTCTTTTTTTTTTTAGAAAGATTTTATTTTATTTTATTTATTTTTGAGGCAGAGCCTCAAGCTGTCACCCTGGGTTGAGTGCTGTGGCTCTCAGCAGCTCACAGCAACCTCCAATTCCTGGGCTTAAGCGAGTCTCCCAAGTAGCTGGGACTACAGGTGTCTGCTACAACACCCGGCCGTCTTTTGGTTGCAGCCGTTGTTGTTGTTTGGCGGGCCCGGGCTTTATTCGAACCCGCCAGCTCAAGTATACGTGGCTGGCGCCCTAGCCCATTGAGCCACAGGCGCCGAGCCTATCCTTTCATTATGGTACTCACCATGTTATACTTTAATTATGGACTTATATATCTCTCTGTCCATTGAAGTGGTAATAAAATCACGTTTTGATCCCCTAGTCCTGGTTCTAGCTCAGTACATATGACACAGTAGGAGATAATAATGCAACAAATAATGCTTGTTGATGTCATGAATGAATGGTAAGTCTAGAGTTTGTAGTCTTATTTTGAGTGAATTGATTGGCCTTATTGTGCATGTATTAATATTTCATGGTCACAGATTGCATTCTTAACAAGGACCAATTATCTTACAACAGCAATCACTTCTACCTTCAAAATGTACTGCATACTTGTGTACCTTTCTCCACCTCTACCACCTCTGTCTGGCTCCTGTCTCTTACCTAGATGGCCTTAGTCACTTCGCAGCTTGTCTCCCCGCATCTTCTCTTCATTCCCAGTGAATTCTCCATATGGAAGCCAAGATGAGCTTCTGGAAACAAATCTGATTGTGTCTCTCCTAAAGTGGTTATAAGATCTCCATGGGTTCTTCGCATGCTTGCTTTGGAGATTTTGAAAACTTCATCCCTTGTTTATAGGAAAAATTAAAAGATACCCAAATTCCATATTAAGTATTTGGTTTTATTTGTTTATTTTGGCAATCACAGTTTATAATTTTGCTTCTGAAATTCTTTAGCAACAAACAACTGGTTTAATTCATAATTATCTAAGACTTCTTGTGGTTAACATATTTAGGAATTTTTGAAAGTGAGAATTGTTTTAAATTTTATAGATACTAAATTTAATCATGAATGAAATTCCTTGGTAGTTGTGGACATTTGCAGGTGTGGTAGCTCACAGCAGCATGAGTAAGATAGTGAGACCCCATCTCTAAAAAATATATATAGTAGGGTGGTACCTGTGGTTCAATGAGTAGGGTGCCGGCCCCATGTACCAATACCAAGGGTGGCTAGTTCAAACCCAGCCCCTGCCAAACTGCAACAACAACAAAATAAATAAACTTAATTAAAATATATATATATATATATACACACACATACATATATTTATACATATATACATAGATATATTTATGTACATTTAAGCAATTATTAATTTTAATGGCTATAATTTGATTTTGTATTTTGGACTTGTGTTTTTTCAAGTCCTGTACATTTTTCTAGGTCCCTAAAAACAATACAGACCCTGGATATTCAGTGGAGAGCAACTAACTAATGGATAAAATGGTGCTGTTCACTATCCTGCTTAAAACTCTCCTGTGACTTTCCACTATTCCTAAAATAAAACCCTTCCTGTGGCCTGTGGGGCTTGGTATGATGTAACCTTCCCTATCTCTGTCCTCTGCTCACATGTGGTAGCCTCCTGATCATCCCCCCTATTGACCCCTCAAGCATTTGCTTTTCACCTCAGTTTAAATGCCACTCTTGAGAAGATCCTTCCCTAACCACTTTATCTAGAGTGAACAGTTATTCTGTATCCCATCACTCGGGATATTTCATTCTCAGTGAGTTCCTTTTGCCCTAGGATGTTGGCTCCATGTAGGGAAGAGCCTTCTGGTTTATTGCTATATCCCTAACACTTAGCACAGAGTCTGACACAAACAGTACTTAGTACATATTTGTTGAACAAGTGAAGAGTTGTGTTAATAAATAATTTAGCTATTCTTGTAGTGTTGTAATTTTACCATCTTTATTTTTTTTTTTTGCAGTTTTTCTTTTTTTTGGTCAGGGCTGGGTTTGAACCTGCAACCTCCAGTATATGGGGCCGGCACCCTACTCCTTGAGCCATAGGTGCCTGCCTAACATCTTTATATTGTTGGTATAAACCCTACCTGGTTGTAATGTGGTCTTTTCTTAAAATTGCTGAATGACTATTTTATTTATTTATTTTTTAAGAGATGGGTTCTTCCTCTGTTGCCTAGGAGTGCAGTGGCACAATCATAGCTCACTGCAGCTTTGGACTTTTAGTCTCAAACAGTATTCTTGCCTGAGTAGCTGGACCTGCAGACATGCGCCATCATGCCTGGCTAATTTTTCTTCTTGTTTTTAGAGATGGGATCTTACTCTGTTGCCCAAACTGGTCTTGAACTCCTTGCCTCAAGTCATCCTCCTGCCTTAGCCTTACATCTGCCAGGATTATAGTCATGAGCCACAGTGCTAGGCAAAACTACTAAATTTTATTTGCTAATATTTTACTTCAGATTTTGACATCTATCTTCATAAGTAAAGATTGGTCTACAGTTGTATTTTTTGTACTTTCTTAGTCCAAATGGGTATTGAGAATATGTCAGCATGTGGAACAAATTAGGAATCTTCCTGTAGTCCCAGCTACTTGGGAGGCTGAGGCAAGAGAATCGCCTGAGCCCAAGAGCTGGAGGTTGCTGTGATGTCATGACACTCTGCCAAGGGTGACAAAGTAGGGCTCTGTCTCAAAAAAACAAAAACAAATTAGGAATCTTTCCCCTTTATTCTCATATATTCTGGAATAGTACGGATAACAAGGAAATTATCTGTTCCATAAAAGTTTGGTCATATACACTCAGAAAACCATTTGAGCCTGATGTTTTAGTGGCTAGCTCTTTGACTAGCTTCCAGATTTCTGCTGTGGGTTGTTTCCCTAATTTTTCTTGAGTTGATTTTGATAATTTCAGTTTTTTTGACTATCATCCATTTTATTTAATCTTCATTTATCGACATAAAGTTATATGTAATTCTCATCCAATTTAAAAGATCTTTTCTAAACCTGTAGTTGGAATACCCTCTTCCTTAGTCCTAATGTTTTATTTATGACTTCTCTCTTTTTTTTAATTGACCAGATTTTCCAGAGTAATATTATCTTCCTTCTTTCTTTCTCTCTCTTTCTTCCTTCTTTTCTTTCTTTCCTTCCCCCCCTTTTTTATTAAATCATAACTGTATACATTAATGCATTCATAGGGTATAATGTGCTGATTTTATATACAATTTGGAATGGTTTCATCAAACTGGTTAACATAGCCTTCACCTCACTTACTTGATTATTGTGTTAAGACATTTATACTTGGGCGGCGCCTGTGGCTCAAAGGAGTAGGGCGCCAGCCCCATATACCGGCGGTGGCGGATTCAAACCCACCCTGGCCAAAAAAAAAGGACATTTATACTCTACACTTCATAGATTTGACATGTACCCTTGCAATATGCACCATAGGTGTGGTTCTACTGTTTACCCTCCCTCCATCCAATCTCCCCCCTCTCTTCGCCCTCTTTTTTATTGTTTGGGATTCGTTGACGGTACAAAGAATTAGGTTACATGGATTGTATTTGTTAGATAAAGTCCTTCTTATAATTGTGTCGTGCCCCCAAGAGGTGTGCCATACACTGTTACCCCGGTCCCTCCCTCCTCCCCTCTCCCCACTGGTTTATCCCCTGCCCCTTTGTATTAGCTCATCTGCTACCTTCATATTAGAATGGAGTACATTGGAGTCTTGCTTTTCCATTCTTGTGATACTTTACTAAGAAGAGTATGTTCTACCTCCATGCAGGTTAATACAAAAGATATAATGTGTCCCATGTTTTTTAATGGCTGAATAGTGTTCCATGGTATACATATACCACAGCTTGCTAATCCATTCCTGTGTTGATGGGCATTTAAGTCTTTCCACGTTTTGGCGATTGTAAATTGAGCTGCAATAAACAGTCTAGTACAAATGTCCTTATGATAAAAGGATTTTTTTATGAGATGAAGTCTTACTATATCACTTAAACTAGAGTACAGTAGTGTTGTCATAGGTCACTGCAACTTCAAACTCCTGGGTTCAGGTGATTGTCAGCCTCCCAAGTAGCTGGGACTATAGGTACATGCCATCATAACCGGCTGATTTTTCTTTTCTTTTCTTTTCTTTTTTTTTTTTTTGTACAACCAGTGTCTGGAGGCAGGACTCAAGCTATACTCCTGCCTTGGTCTCCCAAGTGCTAGGATTACAGGCATCAGTCCTGAGCTGTACTCTTATTTATTTAAAATAAAAAACAGGCAGGGCTCAGTGCCTTTGGCTTAAGCAGCTAAGGCGCCAGCCACATACACCTGAGCTGGTGAGTTTGAATCTAGCCCAGGCCCACCAAACAACAGTGATGGTTGCAACCAAAAGAAATATAGCCAGGTGATGTGGCAGGCACCTATAATCCCAGCTACTTGGGAGGTGGAGGCAGGAGAATCACTTGAGCCCAGGAGTTGGAGGTTGCTGTGAGCTGTGATGCCATAGCACTCTATCCAGGGTGACAGCTTGATGCTCTGTCTCAAAAAAATTTAAAAAACAAAACAAACACCAAAAAATCTGAGCCAGGTGTGGTAGGTCATACCTGTAATCCTAGCACTTTGGGAAGCTGAGGTGGGCAGATTGAGCTCAGGAGTTCAAGACCAGGCTGAGCAAGAGTGAGACACCCTCTCTAAAAAAATAGCTGGGCATTGTGGTAGGAACCTGTAGTCCCAGCTACTCAGGAGGCTGAGGCCGGAGAATCAACTTGAACCCAATAGTTTAAGGTGCTGTGAGCTAGGCTGATAACCAGGGCAACAGAGTCAGACTGTGTCTCCAAAAAAAAAAAATAATAATAATAAGTAATAATAAAAATAAATAAATAAATGTTAAAAAATCAAAAGAACTGCTTTTTGTTTTACTGGTTTTTTTTTAAGCTCTTTATCTTTATGCTTTTTATTTCTTTGGAGGAGTTCTTATTCTTTTTCTAGATTTTTGAGTTAAATGTCTGTTTTCGTTCTTTTTTTTTTTTTTATCTTTATTGGTAAAGAATTTTTTTTTTTTTGAGACAGAGTTTCACTGTGGCCCTGGGTAGAGTGCTGTGGTGTCATAGCCTGGCTAGTGTTTTTCTTTTCTTTTCTTTTCTTTTTAAGTAGAGATAGGGGTCTCACTCTTGCTGAGGTTAGTCTAGAACCCCTGAGCTCGGGTTGTTCTATCCTCCCTTGGCCTTCAGAGTGCTAGGATTACAAGTGTAAGCCACTACCCTGGGCCTGGTAAAAATATTTTGGTATGTAACTTTCAGAGGTGCCAACTTTGAAAGATACGCATTTGAATTTATAAGTTTTTGGTTTTTGTTTTGAAAGGTAAATTTTTATTCCTTTTTATCCATTACCTTGTAATAATATGATTTAAAAATGCTATCTTAATTGTTAATATGAAAAAAGTAAAATAAATATATCTGAAAACATAAAGAAAATGTGGCTCAGGCTCGGCGCCTGTGGCTCAAGCCACTCAGGCGTCAGCCACATACACCTGAGCTGGTGGGTTTGAATCCAGCCTGGGCCCGCCAAACAACAATGACGGCTGCAAACAAAAAATGGCTGGGCATTGTGGCAGGCGCCTGTAGTCCTACCTACTTGGGAGGCAGAGGCAGGAGACTCACTTGAGCCCAGGAATTGGAGGTTGCTGTAAGCTGTGATGCCACAGCACTCTATCCAGGGTAACAGCTTGAGACTCTGTCTCAAAAGAAAAGAAAAGAAAATGTGGCTCAGTGAGTAGGGCGCTAGCCCCATATACTTTGGGTGGTGAGTTCGAACCCAGCCCTGATCAAACTGCAACAAAAAAATAGCCGGGCATTATGGTTGGCTCCTGTAGTCCTAGCTACTCGGGAGGCTGAGGCAAGAGAATTGCCTAAGCCCAGCAGCTGGAGGTTCCTGTGAACTGTGATGCCATGGTGCTCTACCGAGGGTGACAAAATGAGACTATCTCTAAAAAAGAAAAAAATGTATTCAAATGTATTATACTTGGGTTTGGGGGGGTAAACAATCAGACTAATTACTTTAAATTTAGAGGTATTGCACAAAAAAGGACGCTGAAGAAAAAATATTCAGCATAAAATTTGAAAAGCAGAACCAATATTGTGTTTTATTTTTTATTTATTTATTTTGTGTGTGGAGACAGAGTCTCACTCTATCACCCTCGGTAGAGTGCTGTGGAGTCAAAGCTCTCAGCAACCTCCAGCTCTTGGGCTTCAGCGATTCTC
This sequence comes from Arctocebus calabarensis, assembly GCA_963573935.1. Taxonomy (NCBI): domain Eukaryota; kingdom Metazoa; phylum Chordata; class Mammalia; order Primates; family Lorisidae; genus Arctocebus; species Arctocebus calabarensis. The sequence continues at coordinate 8,503 of CAUYON010146371.1, forward strand.
TTGCCTCAGCCTCCCGAGTAGCTGGGACTACAGGCGCCTGCCATAGTGCCTGGCTAATTTTTGATGCAGTTTGGCCAGGGCTGGGTTTGAAACAGAATCTAACTGTGTCGTCCTCAGTAGAGTACTATGGCATCACAGTTCACAGCAACCTCCAACTCTTGGACTTAAGCGATTCTCTTGCCTCAGCCTCCCAAGTAGCTGGGACTACAGGTGCCTGCCACAACTCCTGGCTGTTTTTTTGTTGCAATTGTCATTGTTGTTTAGCTGGCCCGGACTAGGTTCAAACTTGCCAGCCTGCCTGTATGTGGCTGGGGCCTAACCAGTGTGCTACAGTTGCCAAGCCCAGTATTGTGTTTTAAAATGTATTCTGTTTCCTGACTTTTCATGCACCTTGTTGTTTAACACTTGCAAGGCAATGCATGTAAACACTTGGATAAAATAATATTCTGCACTGGGGAATAGAGATTCAGCAAAATTCAGTTTCACAAAGACATCATGTCTGTCATAAATTAAAACAAGGTGGCTGTATAGTCTTTCTTTCTGTTTTTTGAGACAAAGCCTCAAGCTGTCACCCTGGATAGAGTGCTGTGGCATCACTGCTCACAGCAACCTCTAATTCCTGGGCTCAAGCGAGTCTATTGCCTCCGCCTCCCAAGTCGCTGGGACTACAGGCGCCCGCCACAACGCCCGGCCATTTTTTGGTTGCAGCCGTCATTGTTGTTTGGCGGGCGGGGGCTGGATTCGAACCCACCAGCTCAGGTGTACGTGGCTGGCGCCCTAGCTCCCTGAGCCACAGGCGCCGAGCCAGCTGTATAGTCTTGATGCATTTTAACATATTGAACATGTTGCACGTAAGGAAGCTTTCCATAAGTCATCTGGAAGGTATTGGAAGGATAAAAATAGACTAAATAATCAGAATTTCCATTCTAGGAGTTTCCTGCCTTTACCTACATTTCAATTGTTAGTCCCAAGGTCTTGCTCTTCCACTCAGAGCTGGGCAAAGACAGTGGAAGTTTGTTACATCACAAATATCCAAGCTGCCAGATCGCGGAGGCATCAGCCTGTGCCTGCTCTAAAACAGCCACTTTCCTGTTCTCCTTTCTTTTTCTTTTTGAGACAGAGTCTCACTTTGTCACCCTCGGTAGAATGCCATGGTGTCATAGCTCACAGGAACCTCCACCTCTTGGACTCCAGTGATTCTCTTGCCTCATTCTCCCAAGTAGCTGGGACTACAGGCACCCGCCATAAGGCCCAGCTATTTTTAGAGATGAGGTCTCTCTCTGGCTCAGGCTGGTCACAGACGTGAGCTCAAGCAATCCACCTGCCTTGGCCTCCCAGAGTGCTAGGATTACTTACAGGTGTGAGCCACCATGCCTGGCCTCCCTGTTTTCCTTTCTAAGTGGAAAAGCCAAGGAGACTGTATAAAGAGAAGCTATGATGACAAATGTGTGGGATTTTAAAAATATTCATTGGTTCCTTGTCAAGGAAAGCTGGGCTTTCAGAATCCATCAGTTCTCTGCTGGCCGGCCTGACAGCCTTGTTCATTTGGGAGAAACCCAGGAGGGAATCTCCCTTTCCTAGCTTACGTAGATAGGTGGAGTCTGATCAGTCAAAGGGCACTCTTGCCTGCTTTTCAACACCATTTTCTCAATTCTCGCATTCCCCTCAATTCTTTATATATGAGGGGCAGATTTCTTCCTGTTCAGCCTGGCCCTTCTGAATGGTGTCCAGCCATCCTTTCATTCATTTATTCACTTAGTATGTTGGGTTTGGTGAGGGACCTTACAAAGCAGTAAAGAAAGAGGTGGTATTTGCCTTTGAATAGCGTACAGACTGCTGGGGAAAACCAATGTTAATCAAATTTTTTTTCAAATAATAACAGTTATAACCATTGCTTTGAAGAAGTCGTTTTATGGGAATGTTTTTAGGAAGGCCTGGTCTAGACTGGGAGGTCAAGAAGCTTTCCCTGGATAGTGACTTTTTTTTTTTGAGATGGCCAGGATAAGATGATAACTGCTAAAAGAAAAGCCAAGGGTACAGTTTTAGAGGTGGAAGAAGCCAAAGATACCATCTAGGGAAGTCCAATCTCCATATTGTACAGATGAGAAAACTGAGGGGAAAGTTAGGGACTTGCCCTTCCTACTAAAGTTACAGAGCCTGTTAGCCACAGAGCTAGAGATGTAGACCCTGCTTGGGTTTCTTAGGTGGGTAGTAAGGGAGATGCATTTAGGGAAAAGAAGGGACAAGGGACATAGGGGTGGTGGAAACCAGGTAGGTTTTAATGTAGTGCTTATTCTGTCAGCTGCAGAGCTACTTCCTGCCGTGGGGGAGGGGATTAAAGATGACTCAGACCTGCCCCAGGCGGAAGGAACTCAGTGTGCGATGCTGTAGCATAGTTTTTATGGGGCGAGGGGGAGAGGTATAGAACTCACATTCACACAGAACAATAAATGCAGAGTTCAGAACTGGGGACCCAGTCCCTGTTCTTGGGATAAGTCAGTTAACCTTTCTGAATTGCTATTGAGTTTATAGTTGGTGCATTTCCTTTCAGTCTTTTCCTTTGCATTATAGGAGCTTGTTAGAAGTCAGTTGTGCCCTATATTTCACCTTAATCTTTCAAAACTTAAAGTCTCTTATTCGGATAAGCTTTGTTAAGCCCCCTTAACAAATGTCTTGTGCTTGCCCAAACATCTAGAGAACAACTAGTAAGTGAGCCAGGATAAGATCCGGGAGCTATAAGAAACGTTAGTAGCTAAGCATATTTCTATAAACCAATAAAGGTTTTTCTGTTTTGTTCATCTGTTACCCTTATGCTGTTGCCACTTTCACATGCAGTGTCTGTAGGCGGAGAGTATGAGATAACAGCATTTCACAAATGAAAGTGAGTGGAAAAGGGCTGCTTCCCCTTTAAGGCAGTTTGAGCCCCAGTTCCCTCCCCTTTCCTGATTGACAAACCTACCCAAAGTCACATGATCCGCCTCTATTTGAAGGTCACAAAAAGCTGCTTCCTTTAGAGACAGAGGGGGAGAGAGAGAGCTAGAGGGAGAGTGAGTGAGAGTGAGTTAGTTCAAGCCAAAATGGCCGACAGAGTCTCTGCTGGTTTCTGAATATTTAAAATACAAAAAAACAGATAGACAAAAAGATTTCATTTTTTGGACCTTTTTTCATTTCCATTTCTACCTTGTATGCCTCAATTTGCTGGATTTAAGCACTGCTGCACTTTATGAGGTTGGTAAATATTTTCGATTTTTTTTAAACCAATAGATTTATATGGATCTTGTCTAACCGTTTTCACTGGTGGTATTGCAGTCGACATTTGTCTAGCATGGAGACTGGCTTCAGACATTCTGTGTAAATTAGACCGGTGATGTACTTTTGGTTTGGCATTTTAGAAATGGAAAAGACTTGGTAAAATATTAAGGTTTTGAAGTGATTTAATTGCACTTTTAATTTATATGCATATTTTCATCATTGTTTCTATCTTGCAAATGAAGCTTTGAGTAATTGGAAATTTGCTAGTTAGAGGTTTTTAAAAAGCACAGACCTCTCCCTCCCCCCTTAAATCTGCTGCAAAAATTTGCATAAATATAAATGGGTTTGCATTCTTTCAGCTGCTGCTAAGGCCGACAAAGGATCTGGGAGGGCAGATCCTGGAATGAGAAAGCCTTTTAATTTTTTTTTTTAATTGTTTTAAACTGGGCCATTCTTCCTAGAGAGATTCAAAACCTAAAGTAAGACCTGATACATTTTAAACATCAGGTTGGGGGCGGGTGAACACCCGGAGGTTTGAGGTTTGTAGATTCCCCTGCTTGAAAGCCTCCCAAGCAATATGTGGCTCACCCCTCTCCTCTGCGCGCGCTCATTTGCACTGGGTCTCTGTGTGTGTTCTCAAATGTGCGGCCAGATGCGCTTTTATTTTGATCGTGGTTTCAACCAAAAGGTAGGACTATCTTGTAAACATGGTGTTTTAAAGATATAACCAGCTATTCGCCCCGATTAGGAATTAGGTCTTTTTCAGTTCTCACTGTAGGTTGGCCTTCTCCATTTCTCACGAAATAAAATTTTTGTTTAATTTTATACAAATGAATAACTGGGCTCTTCACAAATTCAGTGTGTATGTGTTTGCCTATTTCAGCAATGTAAACATGTTGAAGTGGTCATTTAGGGTCACATAAATAAGTAGCTGTCTGTGCGATTGTTAGTAGCCCCTGAAACTGTACAGTCTAAAGTTAAATTCCATTACTTCTAGTGCAGGATTCTGGAAGCCTGAGAGCAGGGAGGAAAGAAGGCTGAAAACTTGCTTTCTCAGAGCCACCTCCCCCTATCATTGTGAGAGTGTGATGTAATGCTTCTCGGTCTGGTGGGCTGAAAGGATTGTAGTTTGTGATGTGGCGGGTAAATTACCCCCACCCCTGGGTAAATTACCCCACCCCCTTCAGTACATCCCTGGCTCTGAGAGGCCTTGTTTTCTTTTTTCTTTTATTCCTAATTTGTACCCTCCTGATTTATGCTGTGGCATATTGGCATGAGAAAGAGACTGTTCTTCTAAATCTGTTACAAAGTATAGTTTAGAAAAGGCATTTAAAATATGCAAATGGGTTGAATTGTCATATCCCCATCATTAAATATGTAGACGTGGATTAAAGCTAATTAAGCATAAATGGAATAATTTTGATCAGAAGGGAGCAGTGCTTTTTATTGTTTCCTTTTTTAATTAATCTAATTATGAGATGCTTATTGGGCCTGAAAGTGTTAAAAAAAAGATAAAATGAAAAAATGCTGGACCATTTTGAAAATTTGACAGTGTAGAAGAGGGTGTGTAGTGCTTTCAAAAGCTTTATTCACTGTTAAAATAGATTGGCCTCTTGTGCTGAAAATGGCCTGTTTCTTTGGGCCAATTGTGTGTAGATGAAGGGACTTTCACGCTAATTTAGCAAAAAGATTTTCCATTTGAATACATAAAAATAATTAAAGTCCCCTGTTTCTAAAGAGCAAATATTTTATTATTTTTTAAAAAATTAATGTTGTTAGTATATTAGTAATGGTAATAAGTAGAGAAGTGATTGTTTAGATTCAGAGTACATTTTTTGGTGATAAAAATTCAAGCTTTTGTGTAAGAGGGATTGGAAACATTACATTAAAGAGGTGGTCTGAAATAAATTGTGTCTTTAATTTTTTTTCCAACTTGCATTTAAAGGAAAAAAAGATACAGAAATTACCTTGGTAATACTGTTGTATTATGGTAAAATAAGTAAAATTAGAGCTCTGATTTTTGTTGTTGTTTTTCTGAAAATGAAAGTGCTTATTTGGGGCCTTACATGTTAGGTGATTAATTTTACGCTTATTTCCTGAGTTGGCCTTACTGATGAAAAGAGAAAAAGCTAGGCTTTCCATATTTTGCCATTAGCTTGTTTTTGTGGACAGGGTAAATGTGATGGCAGTTTGCAGAGCAGAAGAACCTGAGCAGGGTGCCCACTCTTTTAGGCAAATGGAGGATGATACAATAATGAACATTAACAGATTGACATCTGATTGCTAGAAAGGTTTTTATAAATATTCTGGTCTAGACAGCCAAAAGGTGAGATAAATAAGACTGGGTTTCATGTATGGTTAGCATAGCTGTGGTGAGCTTCAGAAGCTCAGCTGCCATTTTGGATCTAAGATCCTACAGAGCTAATCCTTAGGGTTCACCAAAGTGATGGCAACTCAGAAACAAATAAGTCAAGTGTGCTGATGGATAATATTTAACTTGTACGTTTGTTGATGTTTTCTTTTTCTTGGTAGTGTGAATTGAAGCTATAAAAACTTTAAAGACATGGCTGATGTTCTGAAGAGCAAAACTTGCATCCTGTGGTGGTTTTACTTTTTAAAAATGTGATGGCATATGTTGTAGAGGAAGTTTCTTCCTGGAGAAATGAATATCATCCTTACTAAAGCAACCTCCTCTCCTCCCCTCCTCTATTTTTCCTTATGTTGAGTGTATTTGTGTTATTATAGTTCAAAGTCATTATTCCACAACACTGCTCTGTCTCAGAAAGAAATGTCACAGGTTTATTATTGAAATATCACAAAAATTAATGGCATTTATCAGAAGTGGTGTCTTGATTTTAAAATGTTTTTCATTCATTCCATCTGCTTCCCAGATAGGAAGCATTGGCGTCTTTGATATGTGGCACAAACTCAGCGCTGTTGTTCAGCTTTGGATGGTCATTTTATTATTCTCTATTGACACTAGGATAGTTCTTTGCAAATAAATATCTGAAAGTTAAAGTGGAGACTTCTAAGGTTTTTCCATCTTTTACATCTCTGCAACAGATATTGAAAGAGTGATATATGATGGAGAGACATCCAGGTTCTGCAGAGCAGGCTGGGCAAATAACTGTAAGAAAGGGTGGTCCTCACGCTACCCAGGTGCCCCACGACTGAAGAGGTTGGGGGGATTTAATTTTTATAACTCAGATCGTACAATCATCAAGAAGTATATGCAGTTCTGGGCAGTGCCTGTGGCTCATCGAGTAGGGCGCCAGCCCCATATAGTGAAGGTGACGGATTCAAACCCAGCCTCGGCCAAATTGCAAAACAGAAAAATAGCCTGGCGTTGTGGCAGGTACCTGTAGTCCCAGCTACTCGGGAGGCTGAGGCAAGAGAATCACCTAAGCCCAGGTGTTGGAGGTTGCTGTGAGCTGTGTGACACCATAGCACTCCACAGCACTCTACTGAGGGCGATAAAGTGAGACTCTGTCTCTATGAAAGAAAAAAAAAAAGTATATGCAGTTTAAACTGGACATGGCCTTCAGACAACACAGACAGATGCATGTACTTGGTACCTCTCTTCAAGGAGTACCAATCCAGTATGGCTAGTAAATAGATCATTACAACTTGGTGGTATTTGTGCAATATTTAGAACAAGTACCTGATAATAAGTATCCTGAGTATCTTCATTAAAAGAGCCCTTATTGAAAGCCAGGTGTGGTGTCTCAGGCCTGTCATTCTAACACTTTGGGAGGCTGAGGTGGGTGGATTACTTGAGTTTAGGAGTTGGAGACCAGCCCGAGCCAGCATGAGACCCCCATCTCTAAAAACAACCAGGCATTTTGGTGGCTGCCTGTAGTCCCAGCTACTATGGAGGCTGAGGAAGGAGAATGGCTTGAGCCCAAGAACTTAAGGTAGCAGTGAGCTACGATGTCATGGCATTATAAACCTCTGTTCTCCTGCCCCCTAGAAAGATCCCTTATTGAGAAATTTCTTTAAAGAAGCCAATTAATAACCCCTTTATTAATTTTTAGTTATCATTTGGATATTAGATTTTCTTTAAGTGGAACTTAGGGTTTCAAGATGGGGTTTCCAACCATTGGCTGGAGAAGAGGTAGCATGTGCTAATTATTTCTTCATGGATTTACACTAATCCCACTCCCCTCACCTGCTTCTTGTGATTAAGACTGGTGGTAGAGTGAGGGCTGAATTGAAGCCACTTGGTCTGAAAAGGGATTTAACCCCTGACGGTGACATCTTAACATTGTTCTCCTTCCTTCTTTCATACGTTCATTCAGCAGTTGTTCATTATGCCCCGATACAGGTGCTGGGGGGAATCTCAGAAGTAATTTGGTCAGCCCATTGCCCTGAACAGCCACTTGGTTCATATAGTGGTTGAAATAGTCTATCTAACCTTACTGCTAGAGATTATCACTGGGATAACTCTGTAGTTCTCTTTATTGATAATCAGGGAATGAATGGTAATTTGTTACTTCCAGTAGTTCTAGAGACTTCCATTTAATGTTTAACTTCATAGTCACTTTATCAAACATTTTCTTTAGGCTCGGCCCCTGTGGCTCAACGGGCTAAGGCGCCAGCCATGTACACCTGAGCTGGCGGGTTCGAATCCAGCCTGGGCCCACCAAACAACAACGGCTGCAACCAAAAAATGGCCAGGTGTTGTGGTGGGCGCCTGTAGTCCCAGCTGCTTGGGAGGCAGAGGCAGGAGACTCGCTTGAGCCCAGGAATTGGAGGTTGCTGTGAGCTGTGATGCCACAGCACTCTATCCAGGGTGCTTGAGGCTCTGTCTCAAAAAAATAAAATAAAATAAACAAACATTTTCTTTAGTTTGGCATATTGTCTGTTCAAAACTATCTTTTGAATTATCTCTG